>CM073136.1:16269792-16562292 GCA_037039145.1 Fundulus diaphanus | reverse complement strand
ATATATATATATATATATATATATATATATATATATATATACACACAGGGGTTGGACAATGAAACTGAGACATCTGGTTTTAGACCACAATAATTTATTAGTATGGTGTAGGGCCTCCTTTTGCGGCCAATACAGCGTCAATTCGTCTTGGGAATGACATATACAAGTCCTGCACAGTGGTCAGAGGGATTTTAAACCATTCTTCTTGTAGGATAGTGGCCAGGTCACGACGTGATGCTGGTGGAGGAAAATGTTTCCTGACTCGCTCCTCCAAAACACCCCAAAGTGGCTCAATAATATTTAGATCTGGTGACTGTGCAGGCCATGGGAGATGCTCAACTTCACTTTCATGTTCATCAAACCAATCTTTCACCAGTCTTGCTGTGTGTATGGGTGCATTGTCATCCTGATACACGGCACCTCCTTCAGGATACAATGTTTGAACCATTGGATGCACATGGTCCTTCAGAATGGTTTGGTAGTCCTTGGCAGTGACGCGCCCATCTAGCACAAGTATGGGGCCAAGGGAATGCCATGATATGGCAGCCCAAACCATCACTGATCCACCCCCATGCTTCACTCTGGGCATGCAACAGTCTGGGTGGTACGCTTCTTTGGGGCTTCTCCACAGCGTAACTGTCACCGTGGGGAAAACAGTAAAGGTGGACTAATCAGAGAACAATACATGTTTCAAATTGTCCACAGCCCAAGATTTGCGCTCCTTGCACCATTGAAACCGACGTTTGGCATTGGCACGAGTGACCAAAGGTTTGGCTATAGCAGCCCGGCCGTGGATATTGACCCTGTGGAGCTCCCGACGGACAGTTTTGGTGGAAACAGGAGAGTTGAGGTGCACATTTAATTCTGCCGTGATTTGGGGAGCCTTGGTTTTATGTTTTTTGGATACAATCCGGGTTAGCACCCGAACATCCCTTTCAGACATCTTCCTCTTGCGTCCACAGTTAATCCTGTTGGATGTGGTTCGTCCTTCTTGGTGGTATGCTGACATTACCCTGGATACCGTGGCTCTTGATACATCACAAAGACTTGCTGTCTTGGTCACAGATGCGGCAGCAATACGTGCACCAACAATTTGTTCTCTTTTGAACTCTGGTATGTCACCCATAATGTGGTGTGCATTGCAATATTTTGAGCAAAACTGTGCTCTTACCCTGCTAATTGGACCTTCACACTTTGCTCTTATTGGTTCAATGTGCAATAAATGAAGATTGGCCACCAGGCTGGTCCAATTTAGCCATGAAACCTCCCACACTAAAGTGAGAGGTGTTTCAGTTTCGTCCAACCCCTGTATATATTGTATTTCACTTACTGAATTGAGTTACTGAAATAATTGTCTATACTTTTATTTATTAAGATTTAATTCTAGTGTTTATGTAAGGCAGAGGTTACAAATGTAAACGTTACAACCTTTTGTTTGGACCGTTTTTGCCTTTTCTTCTTTCTATTAAAAACGGCTCTAAGAGAAGAGGTGGAAACAACGCCCCCAAAATGACGCTTGTGGCCAAAAAGTGTATTATGTCAGTAGTGGTTTAGGACTACCGTAGCAAATGAATGGGAAACGTTGACCGTCGGCTGTCGCCAATTAGCTCATTAGCTGCGTCTCAGATCGAAATACGCAGTTTGCAGCTGTGCAGACGCAAAGTTTTCCCGGTCGGCAGGTTTTGATGAAGACAAATCCTTTTCACTCAGAAGGTTTGTTTCAAAATCCCCAAGCGATGACAGCCTACGACCAAGGAACTCGGAAGCTTTGCCTTTGACGGTCACGCCCACCACCAGGCGGGCGCCTTCTTCAACTTCTTCAGAAGTTGAACGATTCTAGTTATTATTATTATTATTATAGTACCGTTAATACAGCCCGAACCGTAGGGTCTACCCCCACATACCATATATCGAAACGTTGGTCTCGACGCCGCGATCAGGGCTTTATGTACTTGACGCCGTTTCGGCTTACGGTTGGAACAAAATTCACGAAAAACCACTTCTTCAACACAGTTGACCTTTCAAAAATGCGCGGCTGAGCACGGCACTGGTGTTATGGGGGAGTGGGTTAGGTGTCGGGCTGCAAAGCAGAAGATCGTAGGTTCGACTCCAAGCTGTGCCAATTTCAGAGAATTACATTGTCACCCAATATTTCATTTCCCCTTGGCTTTAAAAAACGATTTTTCAATTTAAATCAATACAGTTCACCTCATGCCTTTAACTTTTTTATTCACATATTTAATTTTATCATGCTACATTCAAGTATTTAATCATGTTTTAATAACACCAATTTTCCATACTGCTTCGCTTCAGACCTTTCTCCTGTCGGCTGTTGACAATTAGCTCATTAGCAGGCACAATACGGAGTTTGGAGCGCTGCAGCGTCTAACAAGAGTTTGCAGCAGACCTTCTCCTCTCGGCTGTTGGCAATTAGCTCATTAGCAGGCATAATACGGAGTTTGGAGCGCTGCAGCGTCTAACAAGAGTTTGCAGCTTTGCAGACACGAAGTTTTGCCCTTGACTGTCGGCTGTTGGAAATCACCTCATTGGCTGCGTCTCAGATCAAAATACTGAGATTGCACCTTTTCAGACACAAATTTACAGACTACTCCTGTCTGAAAGTATCATGCCTCAACATCAGTTTAGGAGCTCTTAAACACAGTATGTTAATATGATTGTGTGTCTTGTAGGAGGCTGGAATAATAACCCCTGTTCCAGCCAGTTCCAGGCCATCTTTTGCCATTTGATGGTGCTGTGTGGTGTCACATACATACATATATATATATATATATATATATATATATATATATATATATATATATATATATATATATATATATATATATATGTATGTGTTATATATATATATATGTGGTGTGTCACATACATATATATATATATATATATATATATATATATATGTATGTGACACACCACACAGCACCATCAAAAATCTTATTTTTATTAGTTGGGATGGCTGCCAGCACAACACTGCATTATGTCCTCGTGACAGAAATCATCGCTAGAAAATAAGTCATCTACAGGGGTTGGACAATGAAACTGAAACACCTGGTTTTAGACCACAATCATTTTATTAGTATGGTATAGAGCAGAGGTGTCAAACGCGGCAGCCAAATGCATTATCATCATTCAACAATGATTACTGAAAAAGACGTACTTCGTTCCTGCAGTTCCTATACTGTCCACGAGTGGCGCTGTGTGAGCAGACAACAAGCAGTACTCTTTGAGTTCCGGGTCAGAGGTGAACTCCTCCATCTTGTGGCTGCTAATGCTTGCAGTGCTAGTGCTGCCGTTTTTCCTAAATTACTGAAGGATATTGTTGAATCAAGTCCAATTAACCCAGACGAAGGGTTCCATTGGGTGTTTTCTTTGCAACTACGTGACGGTGAGTCGTTTATTTAATGTCGGTTTTATATTATGGTAGAAATGCGGTGGCTAGTCTACACGCCACTGAGCTATATGCTACACGTATTGGCATCTTAAAAATGGTCTTATAAGCTTAAAAGATCATTTTACTATTGTCGATTTTGTGGCCGAATACAAGATATGTTCTCAAAGTGTTAAATAAGCCCTTTGACTTTTCAACATTTTGTCTTTTAAGGATAATTTTACGTTACTTTTCATTAAATTTGTCAATGGCCTATGGAAGTCTGGAGGGATGGCAGTAAAAGCCTAACAGCAGCGCGATCTCTCCTCCGCTGCAGCGGAGGAGAGATCGTGAAGCTGACACCCCACCCACAGAAAAAACCCAGTTAAATAGACGGAATGGTTAGTGCTTCGTTTGTGCAGGTTTTTGCCGTTAAAATTAGCGTTTGTGCTGTTTTGGTTTTGAAGATATTAAAGAATATTTGTTATGGTCATCCAGAATTCACCATCTCCCCATTTTCCTTCGAATCCGATCAATCTGGTCTACTTTTTTTAGTGCTTCGTTTGTGCAGGTTTGTGCCGTTAAAATTATCGTTGCTGCTTTGGTTTCGGAGATATTATGAATTTTAATTTCAACCGATGACGTCATCCCAGCCCGCCGCTTCAAAATAAAGTGCTATGGTAAATCATATGTTATTGCCAACACTGGAAAAAACGTAAGTCTTTTTAATATATTTCTACTGATAAATCATTAACATTACTATGAAGTTGTGTCATCTACCGAGCCTCCCCCCCCCCCACAGCATTCTTATAAAATGATTTATATATTCCTGCTTATTGGCAAAGATCTATTGGGAAACATGTTTTTGTTTGTTTTTTTAGTTTCCTGACTGAGGGGAGAGGCTGGAACAGTCTCTGTGCAGGATGGCTGGCGTCCTTAATGATGTTCCTCAATTGTGTAAGAAGATGTGGTCAGATCTACCGTTTGGTCTCAACACTTTTCTCAAGAAAGCAGTTTTTAATTTTATATTTTTCTTTTATCATGCAAGTTGTTTTAGCCGCTATTGTAAAATGTGTGTTATATTGTTTCGTACTTTATTCCTGAATAAATATTATGATTTATTTTGTCTCATTTAAAGAACTTTACTTTAGATAGCAATGTCAAGTGAGCCACCAAAAAAGGCATTTCATTTATTAGAATGTTCAACTGTTTTCATAAAGTCTATTTTTCCTAATCAGAAGGGTTTATTCTTCTTCGAGAGTATAATGTTTATAACATTTTCAAACAGTAACTTGGTTATAGTTGATCTTAGTAGTCATAGTTCATTACTCCTCTGAATTAATTAGAATAGCAAACCTTTATTGCTCTACAATAGGGAGATTTGGGGGTGTCTGCACCTAACAAAAGGGCAATTAAAGTATACAGGCTTATATAACGCAGAAAACATACCCAAACTAAAATCAATAACAGAAAAACTGCAAAAAATAAATCACACTGGTCAGCCTATAAAGTATAACAACACTGTAAGGAACGATCTGCTAAAACGTTCCTTTGTCCACCTAAGCTAAACCTTTAATGAGGCTGAAGGACCATTCCACTTTTTATTGGCCTTATGCACGAAGTGGGAAATATTGTTCAACTATGAATATATTGACTGTGTTATCAGCTGAAAGTATAAAGCATATAGATTGAATTAGAAATGCCTAAAAATATAGACCAATTTGGTTTGTTGTGTATTGAGCTCAGCACAAAATATTAAAAACTTAACGCTCCCCAAAAACTATTGGGCTGCAAATCTTAATGAAAACTTTATTTTATTTTATTCCAAGGTTGTTTTTGCACAAACAAAGCACTGAAAAAATAGCCCACTGTGGTTTGCTTTGGATCCAGCTCAGCACCAGCAAAGAAAGAAAAACGTAGCACTTTATTTTGAAACGGCGGTCTGGGATGACGTCATCGGCTGAAATTAAAATTCATAATATCTCCGAAACCAAAGTAGCACAAACGTTAATTTTAACGGCACAAACATGCACAAAGCACTAAAGAAGTTGACCACTCTGGTTTGCTTTGGCTCCAGCTCAGCACCAGCAAAGGAATAACAATGTAGCGCTTTATTTTGCAGCGGCGGCCTGTGGTGACGTCACCGGCCGAAATTAAAACTTATATTATTTGCAAAAACTGTGAATAAATGTTTTTCAACATCTTACAATCACTGTGACCAGTTCCTATGTATAATGCACTTAAATAAATGTTTAACTGAGTAAAAGTACTGTTGAAATTGCAAATACTTTTCTTAAACTCTGAGGTTATTCATAATGTTGTGTAAAAGGGAAATCTTTTTATTATAAAAATCAACAACAAGTCCACGCAGTGACGCACCCATCTAGCACAAGTATGGGGCCAAGGGAATGCCATGATATGGCAGCCCAAACCATCACTGCTTCGCTCTGGGCATGCAACAGTCTGAGTGGTACGCTTCTTTGGGGCTTCTCCACACCGTAACTCTCCCGGATGTGGGGAAAACAGTAATGGTGGACTCATCAGAGAACAATACATGTTTCACATTGTCCACAGCCCAAGATTTGCACCATTGAAACCGACGTTTGGCATTGGCACGAGTAACCAAAGGTTTGGCTATAGCAGCCTGGCCGTGGATATTGACCCTGTGGAGCTCCCAACGGACAGTTTTGGTGGAAACAGGAGAGTTGAGGTGCACATTTAATTCTGCTGTGACTTGGGGAGCAGTGGTTTTATGTTTTTTGGATAAATCCGGGTTAGCACCCGAACATCCCTTTCAGACAGCTTCCTCGTGTGTCCACAGTTGATCCTGTTGGATGTGGTTCGTCCTTCTTGGTGGTGTGCTGACATTACCCTGGACACCGTGGCTCTTGATACATCACAAACACTTGCTGTCTTGGTCACAGATGCAAGGCAAGGGAAATTTATTTATATAGCACAATTCAGTACAGAGACAATGCAAAGTGCTTTACATGATTAAAATATAGCAAAATAAACGCAAGTAGGAATAAAATGTAGATAGAAAATAGAATAAAAGCAAGTAGAGATAGAATGTAGAAACAAAGAAGAACATTAAAAACAGTAAAACAGTTTAACTAGAACAGTCAAAGGCAATTTTAAACAAATGTGTTTGCAATCTTGATTTAAAAGAACTCAGGCTTTCTGCACTTTTACAGTTTTCTGGAAGTTTGTTCCAGATCAATGGAGCATAGGAACTAAATGCTGCTTCTCCTTGTTTAGTTCTGGTTCTAGGTATGCAGAGCAGGCTGGAGCCAGAAGACCTTAGTGGTCTGGAAAGTTGATACACTGATAACAAGTCTGCAATGTATTTAGGTGCTAAGCCATTTAGGGATTTATAAACTAACAGAAGTATTTTAAAGTCTATTCTCTGAGATACAGGGAGCCAGTGTAATGACTTTAGAACTGGGGTTATGGTCTCTACGTTCTTAGTCTTAGTGAGGACGTGTGCAGCAGCGTTCTGGATCCGCTGCAGCTGTATGGTCCACTTTTTAGGCAGACCTGTGAAAACACCGTTGCAGTAATCTATTCTACTAAATATAAACGCATGGATTAGTTTTTCCAGATCCTTTTGAGACATTAGTCCTTTAATCCTGGAAAAGTTCCTCAGGTGATAGAAAGCCGACCTTGTCACTGTCTGTAAATGCTTTTGGAGGTTCAGGTCTGAGTCCATCACTACACCAAGGTTTCGGGCCTGATCAGTGGTTTCTAGCTGAAGCGACTGAAGCTGTGCTAACTTTTCTCTCCTCTATTGGTCCAAATATTATTACTTCAGTTTTGTTTTTATTCAATTGAAGAAAGTTTTGACACATCCAGCAAGATGTGCACCAACAATTTGTCCTCCTGTGAACTCACCCATGTCACCCATAATGTTGTGTGCATTGCAATATTTTGAGCAAAACTGTGCTCTTACCCTGCTAATTCGACCTTCACACTCTGCTCTTATTGGTTCAATGTGCAATTAATGAAGATTGGCCACCAGGCTGGTCCAATTTAGCCATGAAACCTCCCACATTAAAATGAGAGGTGTTTCAGTTTCATTGTCCAACCCCTGTATATGTTGTATTTCTCTTACTGAATCGAGTTACTGAAATAATTGTCTATACTTTTATTTATTAAGATTTAATTCTAGTGTTTATGTAAGGCAGAGGTTACAAATGTAAACGTTACAACCTTTTGTTTGGACCGTTTTTGCCTTTTCTTCTTTCTATTAAAAACGGCTCTAAGAGAAGAGGTGGAAACAACTCCCCTAAAATGACGCTTGTGGTCAAAAAGTGTATTATGTCAGTAGTGGTTTAGGACTACCATAGCAAATGAATGGGAAACGTTGACCGTCGGCTGTCGCCAATTAGCTCATTAGCTGCGTCTCAGATCGAAGTACGCAGTTTGCAGCTCTGCAGACGCAGAGTTTTCCCGGTCGGCAGGTTTTGATCAAGACAAATGCTTTTCACTCAGAAGGTTTGATTTTAAAATCCCCAAGCGATGAGAGCCTACGACCAAGGAACTCGGAAGCTTTGCCTTTGACGGTCACGCCCACCACCAGGCGGGCGCCTTCTTCAACTTCTTCAGAAGTTGAACGATTCTAGTTAGGCGCCCGCCTATGCATTGAAAATGCATGGCGGAGGCCTTATGCTATGCACCTAATAAGGGTTTCTTTATTATTATTATTATTATTATTATAGTACCGTTAATACAGCCCGAACCGTAGGGTCTACCCCCACATACTATATATCGAAACGTTGGTCTCGACACCGCGATCAGGGCTTTTTGTACTTGACGCCGTTTCGGCTTACGGTTAGAACAAAATTCACCAAAAACCACTTCTTCAACACAGTTGACCTTTCAAAAATGCGCGGCTGAGCACGACACTGGTGTTATGGGGGAGTGGGTTAGGTGTCGGGCTGCAAAGCAGAGGATCGTAGGTTCGACTCCAAGCTGTGCCAATTTCAGAGAATTACATTTTCACCCCATATTTCATTTCCCTTTGGCTTTAAAAAACGCTTTTTCCATTTAAATCAATAGCCAGATTAATTTATCCAGCATATATCTTAAATATACCAAATACAATATTTCATTTCCCTTTGGCTTTAAAAAACGATTTTTTTAAATTTAAATCAATAGCCAGATTAATTTATCCAGCATATATCTTAAATGTACCAAATACTACAATAAAACATAATCAAATTCATCACAATCTCTTCTGGAATAATAAAAAACATGTGATCAGAAAGAACAACATAGCAATATCAGTAGAAAAAGGAGGAACAAACGTTATTGATTTTAAAGTGATTAATGCCGTGATTAAATTACAATGGCTGCAGACTTTTATTAAAAATTAAAAGAGTTTATGGTTTATTTTCCCTTCACAACTTTAGAAAAAAATTGGAGGAAGGAATTTCTCTTAAGATGTAACTTTGATCCGGCAAAATTACCGATTAAATTGTCAGACTACCACAGAAGCATTCCAAAAATATGTTAAAAGTTTTCATGTCTTGATTACGTTACTGGAAAATAACCGTAAATTAACAAAGTAAATTTTATTTGTAACAAATGGAGACCGCGGGTTTGTTTTGGATGGACTTGCCTTATGATGACGTCATCGGGAAGCGCCCGAGCCGAACTGACCACCCGAGTCGGAGCCTATTTACACAGCTGCGATCAACAATTTTTTCGGAATACCAGAGGACTTCACCATTGACATTCGCAAGAGCTATTGCTGCAGCAACAATGCCCACGTGCATGGCCATTGGATGTTCCAACACAACTGGTAAAAGTGGAAAAAACATTGTTTATTTCAACTTCCCAAATAATGAGCCACCGGGCTCGTAGCTGGATTGCCAAATTGAAGAGAGCGGTTTTGCCATCTAACTTCTGGCCAGAGAGAAAACACGTCATATGCAGTGACCATTTCGAAGAAGAATGTTTTGAACATGACATGAGAGCAAGGATTTTTGGTAAGTTATTTTTAAATTTTAAATTTTAAATTTTTACATTAGAATTTGCAGGGATTTTACCGACCAGAGGGGCGGAGGGATACCACATGTGATGTGATATCCCTCCGCCCCAGCATGTGCTGAAAGCTTTTATATTTTAATATTTATAGAATAATTACCACCTGCCCTATTTACTAGGGGGCAAATATATAACTTAAGTCACTTCAGCGATCTCTCCTCCGCTGTGTGTGTGTATGAGTGTCTGTCGGCAAAGCCGTGCTGCGCGGAGCGCGCCGCGCGCACACACACACACACACACATTGAGCGCGCAGCGAGACAGGTATTAAGCGTTGAAAAACATAAACCTACAAATACTGCATAAACTTTACTAAAAAAATGTTGCGTTTCGAAACGGTCGCAAGCGCATGCGCACTGTAGCTCACAGCCGGACTGCTTTTGCTCCGAGTCTTGGGGGGAATAAAAGCCTGGCGCCCCGCGGTCTTTATAATATGGTGGTTGGGAGGGGGGGAGACTGCAGTTTAGCATAGTAGCATATGAAGTCTTCTGAATTGAGTGCGTCGGAACCAATCTGAGCGCGCAGCAAGACAGGTATTCAGCGTTTAAACATGACATGCGCGCTCAACTTTCAAACTGTGCTCAAACACTACCCTCGCGCTCGGCTCTGTTTGCTCGCGTGCGCAACCTTCTCTCCTTCCAGGCTAAACGCCAGTTGTGCGCTCGATCGTTTGTTAATCCGTTTGCTTGGTTCTGTCTCACTGATTTCGATTATACACTGGAGTGCGGATTTTGCCGAAAAACTGAAGTCCCTCTTGCTACTCCCTACTCTCACAGAATCCCAATGGATTTGGCCGCCATCTTGCTACTCCCTACTCTCACAGAATCCCATAGGATTTGGTTGCAACAACAAGCAGTTCTCTGGCTATGTGAAAACGTTTCACATGTAATTTTACAGTCAGTGGATGTACTAACACTATCAACTTCTAGAAAATTATGTGCTGAAATATTTTATGTTATTCATATCATATTATATATAAGTGTGTGTGTGTGTATATATATATATATATATATATATATATATATATATATATATATATATATATATATATATATATATATAGATATATATATATATATATAGATATAGATATGTGTGTACATTTTTTAATAACACCAATTTTCCATGCTGCTTGGATGCAGACCTTCTCCTGTCGGCTGTTTTTTTTGGTGAGGCTTAGCTGCTAAAGGAGGCCGATCTGACACATGGCCTTTGGTGAGCTTTGGTGACATTAAGTATTGGCACTAGGGTTGGGTATTGTTAGGAACCTCACGATTCGATTCGATTCGATTTCGATTATTGCTGTTGCAATTCGATTCGATATTGATTTAAAGTTCTGAAGACACAAATGATTGTATATAATGTTGACATTTTTAAAATATTTATTTTCATACAAACTTCTGAAACATCACATTTCTGAGCAAAGAAACAAACTTGTTAATGCAATGTGCTTAAAGTAGAAAACTGTTCTTAATAAAAAATAAAAAATAAAGTGCATGTAAAATAAAATTAGGCATAGCTTATCTCTTGAAAGTCTAATATAAATAAAAATGCATTTCAATAACATCTGTGCATATGTGTGCAGATTTAAACACAAATCATAGGGTTGCATTCAACTGAATTACACTGAATAAGTTTAGTGCTTGTAAACATTCTTAGCTTTTCAATATGTAGTGATTAACCTCTAATTTTTAAACATATCTTAAACTGAACTATAGTACTGTAGCCAGAAATAAAGAATTGTACTGTAACAGTACAGTTCTTCATTTCTGGTTACAGACTAAGTGGGCACGTGGAGATTCTTGTTAAAAAATAAAGTGCATGTAAAATAAAATTAGCAAATTTTGTGTTGCAAAAACGTTTATATACATATATATTAATACCTTTTTTGGAGATCCCTGCACATAGCAGTCTTCATTTCCTTCACCACTGCAGAGTCACTGGATGATGGTTGCATCTCCTCTAGAAGTCTTTCTTTTAGAGGTGCAATGACAGACAGAGTTGGGGTGCTTTCCTGAGACATCACCAAGGTGGCTTTCTTTAATGGCTTCAGAGCCTGTGCAATATCCTCTGCTGCTGTAATGTCTGTCTCTGTAAGGGAGCATAGATCTTTTTCCTGCTTTCGCACTTCAGGTGCAAGTAATGCAGCAGAGACAGCTGGTTGTTGTTCCAAAAATCTCTCCAGCATATCTAAAGTGCTATTCCATCTCGTAGAGACATCAGTCACTAACTTGTGTTGTGGGAGGTCCAACAACGTTTGATTCTTTTTGAGTGCATGACAGGCCAAAGTGCTTCGATGAAAAAAAGCAGAGATGCGCCTCACTCTGCCCAGAAGCCGTGTGACTGCAGTGGTTTTAAGAGCAGCCTGCCAAGCCAAGTTGAGCACATGGGCAAAGCAGCCAACATGCAATAGATCAGTGAGACCGACAGCAGCTAGCATGTTAGCCGCGTTGTCTGTAACTACAGCAGGCACTTTTCCGGTTATGCCCCATTCATTTATTGCCTCTGTCAACAAGTTTGCTATATTGCTACCTGTATGACTTCCATGAAGGGGTCTAGTCTGAAGCACATTTGACACCAATTCCCACTCGTTCGATATGAAATGAGAAATTATGGTTACGTAGGGGTCGGTTGCTCTCGAGGTCCAGCCATCACACGTCAGAGCAACTCTTTCGGCCGACTTTAATGACTCCAAAACGTCTGTCTTCACCTCTGTATACAGTGATGGCACAGCGACTTCTGTCATGTATTTAGGTGTTGGTATTGCGTAACGTGGTTCAAGTGTTTTTAGCATATTCTTAAAACCCGTGTTTTCAACAACACTGTACGGTCGTAGGTCCTTGCAAATAAACACGGCTACAGACTTTGTGATTTTCTGTGCACGGGCAGAGCTTGGCGGAAGTTTAGAGATGAATGATTTGTCGATTTGTGTCTGTTTGGAGTCAACAGGTTGTGCTTCGGGTTTTTGTAGCGCATCTGCGTGGTATCTAGTTAAGTAGTTGCGCAGATTTATCGTGTTGCTGCAGTACTTTAATTCTCTCTGGCACAGCCTACATACCACCTTGCTTTTGTCGACTTCTTGAGTTCCAGATTTAGACGGGAAAGCAAAATGAGCGCAAACATCTGACTTAAAAGTGGACGGAGTTAGCTTTCTACAGCTGCTCGCCATGACTTCTTCTTTCCTTCTTCTTCTTTTTTCAAGCTCGCCATGACTGTTGTTATGCGCTCAGGTGCTCAGCACAGTGACCAAACTCGCAGCGCCCCCAACGTGTCAGGAGGTGAATCGATTCTGAGGAGCCCCCAAATCGATTATGAATTTTGCGTGAAATTATTGCGATGCATCGATTCTTCAATTATTTTACCCACCCCTAATTGGCACCCTTTTTGAGGAACTTCCCAGTACAGGATTTGGACCTAACTAACAGAGTACAATCACCCGGTGATACTGGAAACAACCATGTTAGCGGCTAACGCTTAACATGTTGCTACCCGGAAGTAGCTCTAGGAAGGTCTCACCAACTTCTGCTTCACAGAGTTTGTACTTCCTTTAGTAGTTTGTAATGCCTTTAAAATTTTTATTCACATATTTCATTTTTTCATGCTACATTGAAGTATTTAATCATGTTTTAATAACACCAATTTTCCATGCTGCTTGGATGCAGACCTTCTCCTGTCGGCTGGTTTTGACAAAGACAAATCCTTTTCACACTCAGAAGATTTGATTTTAAAATCCCCAAGCGATAAAAGCCTACGACCAAGGAACTCGGAAGCTTTGCCTTTGACGGTCACGCGCACCACCAGGCGGGCGCCTTCTTCAACTTCTTCAGAAGTTGAACGTTTCTAGTTATTGTTTATTAATCTTCCGTCACCGTTAATACAGCCCGAATCGTAGGGTCTACCCCCACATACTATATATCGAAACGTTCGTCTCGACGCCGCGATCAGGGCTTTTTGTACTTGACGCTATTTCGACTTACGGTTGGAACAAAATTCGCAAAAAAACACCGAAAAATGGTCATTTTCAACACTCTACTGTGTCGTCATGCTTTCACCTACGAACATCGTTTAACTTCCAGTTTGTAGATATATCTTTGAACTATTCAGAAGTGAAAACGGAATGTGGATATCTTTTATCGTTTTCTCATCACGCCATTTTCAGTTACCATGGTGACAAAATTCTCCAAAAAACACAGAACAACTTTAGCCTACTTGCTCAATTTTCACTCTACGTGCACAAATTATACATCAACACGTAGGTATTTCTGTCTGGATTCAGGAAATGTAACCCTCATTGGTGTAGGTCTTTTAGATTTCTTGCAAATCACCTCAGACCGGCAACAACCCCAAAGTGAAACTTATGCGAAAAACACCAAACAACTTTAGCCTACTCGCTCAATTTAAACTCTACGTAGTCAAATTATACATCAAAACGTAGGTCTTTTTGTCTGGATTCAGAAAATGTAACCCTCATTGCTGTAGGACTTATAGATTTTTTTCATCACGCCATTTTCACCTACCCTGGTGACAAAATTATCCAGAAACCAACAAACAACTTTAGCCTACTTGCTCAATTTTCACTCTACATGCACAAATTATACATCAAAACGTAGGTAGTTTTGTCTGGAATCAGGAAATGTAACCCTTATTGGTGTAGGTCTTATAGATTTTTCGCAAATCACCTCAGACCGGCAGCAACCCCAAAGTCAAAATTATACAAAAAACAACGAACAACTTGAGCCTACTCGCTCAATTTTCACTCTACGTAGTCAAATTATACATCAAAACGTAGGTCTTCTTGTCTGGATTCAGGAAATGTAACCCTCATTGGTGTAGGACTTATAGAATTTTCGCAAATCACCTCAGACCGGCAACAACCCCAAACCTTCCCCAAATTCAGCGAGTTGTTTGGGTTTTTTTTTTTGCTGCAGCCATCCATCCAGGGCCGGTCAAAGCCATAGGCGTACTAAGGGGCTGCTTGGGCCCACCGGTGCAATGGGGGGGCCCCCAAATTTTTACAGGCCGAACCGTAGGGTGTACCCCCACATACTATATATCGAAACGTTCGTCTCGACGACGCGATGCAGGCTTTTTGCACTTGACGTCATTTCCAGTTACGGTTGGAACAACATTTGCAAAAAACCACCGAAAAATTGTCATTTTCAACACTCTACTGTGTCGTCATGCTTTCACCTACGAACATCGTTTAACTTCCAGTTTGTAGATATATCTTTGAACTATTCAGAAGTGCAAACGGAATGTGGATATCTTTTATCGTTTTCTCATCACACCATTTTCAGTTACCATGGTGACAAAATTCTCCAAAAAACACCAAACAACTTTTGCCTACTTGCTCAATTTTCACTCTACGTGCACAAATTATACATCAAAACGTAGGTATTTCTGCCTGGATTTAGGAAATGTAACCCTCATTGGTGTAGGTGTTTTAGATTTTTCGCAAATCACCTCAGACCGGCAACAACCCCAAAGTGAAACTTATGCGAAAAACACCAAACAACTTTAGCCTACTCGCTCAATTTACACTCTACGTAGACAAATTATACATCAAAACGTAGGTCTTTTTGTCTGGATTCAGAAAATGTAACCCTCATTGCTGTAGGACTTATAGATTTTTTTCATCACGCCATTTTCACCTACCCTGGTGACAAAATTATCCAGAAACCAACAAACAACTTTAGCCTACTTGCTAAATTTTCACTCTACATGCACAAATTATACATCAAAACGTAGGTCTTCTTGTCTGGATTCAGGAAATGTAACCCTCATTGGTGTAGGACTTATAGAATTTTCGCAAATCACCTCAGACCGGCAACAACCCCAAACCTTCCCCAAATTCAGCGAGTTGTTTGGTTTTTTTTTGTGCTGCAGCCATCCATCCAGAGCCGGTCAAAGCCATAGGCGTACTAAGGGGCCGCTTGGGCCCACCGGTGCAATGGGGGGCCCCCCAAATTTTTACAGGCTGAACCGTAGGGTGTACCCCCCACTTACTATATATCGAAACGTTCGTCTCGACGACGCGATGCAGGCTTTTTGCACTTGACGTCATTTCCAGTTACGATTGGAACAACATTTGCAAAAAAACACAGAAAAATGGCAATTTTCAACGCTCTACTGTGTCCTCATGCTTTCACCTACGAACATTGTTTAACTTCCAGTTTGTAGATATATCTTTGAACTATTCAGAAGTGCAAACGGAATGTGGATATCTTTTATCGTTTTCTCATCACGCCATTTTCAGTTACCATGGTGACAAAATTCTCCAAAAAACACCAAACAACTTTTGCCTACTCGCTCAATTTTCACTCTACGTGCACAGATTATACATCAAAACGTAGGTATTTCTGCCTGGATTTAGGAAATGTAACCCTCATTGGTGTAGCTGTTTTAGATTTTTCGCAAATCACCTCAGACCGGCAACAACCCCAAAGTCAAACTTATGCGAAAAAGACCAAACAACTTCAGCATACTTGCTCAATTTTCAATCTACGTAGACAAATTATACATCAAAACGTAGGTCTTTTTGTCTGGATTCAGAAAATGTAACCCTCATTGGTGTAGGTCTTATAGATTTTTCGCAAATCACCTCAGACCGACAGCAACTCCAAAGTCAAAATTATGCAAAAAACAACGAACAACTTGAGCCTACTCGCTCAATTTTCACTGTACGTACACAAATTATACATCAGAACGTAGGTCTTCTTGTCTGGATTCAGGAAATGTAACCCACATTGGTGTAGGACTTATAGATTTTTCGCAAATCACCTCAGACCGGCAACAACCCCAAACCCTCCCCAAGTTGAGCGAGTAAGCTGCAGTTGTTTTCCGTCCTGCAGACAGCCAGCCAGGGCCGGTCAAAGCCATAGGCGTACTAAGGGGCCGCTTGGGCCCACCGGAGCAATGGGGGGGGGCCCCAAATTTTTTTTTTTTTTTTTTTTTTTTTTTTTTTTTTTTACAAGTAACAATTAAATTACTTCAGTTATACGCACCACCAGGCGGGCGCCTTCTTCAACTTCTTCAGAAGTTGAACGTTTCTAGTTATTCCTTATTTTTCTTCCGTCACCGTTAATACAGGCCGAACCGTAGGGTCTACCCCCACAAACTATATATCAAAACGTTCGTCTCGACGCCGTGAAGCGGGCTTTTTGTACTTGACGCCATTTAAAGTTACCGTGGTGACAAAATTAACCAAAAACCACTTCTCAAAACCACTTCCTAGACACACTTGACCTCTCCATAATGCAGAGCTCAGCATGACACTTTTTTTTGGTACAGTGGTTTAGGTGTTGGGCTGGTGCACCATAGGTCGCAGGTTCGCAACCCGCTGGGGGTACCCAATATATATAAAAAAAAAATAAATAAATATATATATATATATATATTTACAAGTAACAAATAAATAATTTGAACAACTGACATAAATGAATGATGAAAAAAATTGCAACAGCAAGAACTACTGCTCATTAGCAGGCGCAATATGGAGTTTTCAGCTTTGCACCGTCTCACTTAAAAAAAGTTTTTTTTAATCTATTTTTCACCGGACTTTTTCTTCCAAAACTGCACCGCGTTGCTGCGCAATAGCACACATGAATTTATGGACCTTCGGAGCTATAACAGTGATACATTTATTATCGCCGATATTCCCGTCATCCTAGAGATCTCCAGAACACTGGATCCTGCTGACTTCTCCCGGCCGGGCGGAAGTGCAACTCAGCCGGCAACCGGAACATAAACAAATCCTGTTAACCGCGGAGGGGGGGTGCGTGCTAGGCTAAAGCTAACACCACACTGGCTATCTTTTCTTTCAAAACTGCACCGCGTTGCTGCGCTATAGCACACATGAGTTTCTGGCCTGAGCTATAACAGTGATAGATTTAACAGGTGTTACGGTAGCTGGTTGCGCTGCTGATAATATAAAGATGAGGAACAGAGCACACACCTAGAGGGGCGGTAATGATCCTTTTGGATGTGGTCAGCACCATTAAAACACGAAGAAGAAGAAGGGCGCATCACTTTTAAAACAGAAGAAGAAGAAGTGGAAGTTCGTTGTCATAAACGGTGATGCGGAGCTGTTATGGTAAGTGTGTTAAGCCGGGCATACACTGTACGAGTTTTTCAGTCATGGTGCTTATATACATTTCAAACTGTGCGACGGAACCGCGGGTTTAAAAGTTCACCGCTCACGATCTGTGTACGGCGCAACGCTCGGACGTGACTGGAGTGCTCATACTGTAGAAGAAGAAGATGAAGAAGAAGAAGACGGAAGTGTCGATGGCTACTGTAAACATTACCGGAGAGAAACGCGCTGCTTTGGCAATATGTGCATTTTTGTGTGCAGAAAGCCCTAAAAAGAAAAGGCGACGATGTATTTGGAGAAAGACATGGCTGAGGAAACATGACTACTACGGTCTGCCAGTTTTACAGAAAGAACTTGAGGTAAGCTGGCGGCCATTGTCGTTCCAAACTAGGTATCCCCGCCAGGATTTGTATCCCCTGCGTCGGGAGCGCGCATTCAGTAGTAGTAAACTCCGCCTCATTTCCAGCCAATTCGGCGTGAAAATCAAGATGTTTTATTTCTCTTAGCGAAATATAGGAATAGTGCCGTTACATTATCGTTCAGTTAATGGGTTAAAATTGAAAACGTAACACTTGTTAGTACGATCGTAAGGGATTGCTATATCGGTTAAAACTAGACTGATCACTCAGTATAACACGTTCTGATAAAGTAAACGGCTCTGTGGTCATCTCCAGATATGTCACGAAAGTATTAGCTTTATGTCATTAGATTGTTGCATGTCTGTCTGCTGAAACTAAAAACACACCTTCCTGAGTCCATCACAGCTGTCTACTTGTTCGTTTTTTTTGTGTGGATAGACCCGCATGAATGGATTATATAAAGCTGATTCCAAGTGTGATCAAATGAACACAGAATAAAGTTACTGCCAAAATGATCAGATCTAATGATATTTTAATTCAGCCAAGAACCATATTAAGAAAACAAGATGTCGGTTTAAAAAAAAAGAACAGTATATGAGGAGTTTCAAAATATATATATATTACAATTTTATTAGAATAAGATGTTTAAAAAATATTTGGACTTCACATTAAAAGTTTTATTGATTTCAAACACTGCAGCCAATTGTTATATGTGCTGACCAGACAGGTTGGTCTGAAAGTTTTCCTCTCTAATGAAACCCAGCAGGTTGCATCAAGTCTCTCCAAGCAGCATTCACTCCTCCTGAAAGAGCGTAGAGCCACAGTGGACAGTCGTCTGCATTGTTGATGGCTTTGCAGCAATCCCTCATACTGAGCATGCATGAAGCTTCATATTCATAAGTTAAACTGCTATCCTTAGGTTGTATATATATATATATATATATATATATATATATATATATATATATATATATATATATATATATATATATATATATATATATATATAGGGCTGCACAGTGGAGCAGTGGGTAGCACTGTTGCCAATGTTGTGTGCATTGCAATATTTTGAGCAAAACTGTGCTCTTACCCTGCTAATTGGACCTTCACACTCTGCTCTTATTGGTTCAATGTGCAATTAATGAAGATTGGCCACCAGGCTGTGTGTGTGTATGTGTATATTAAATTTAGTACTAATTACGGAATTTAAAAAAACAATACCTGCTCTTCAATTTCCATGATCTCTCTGGTGACAGCACTGTAGATTTTCTGAATACAGTCTTCTTCCAAGTATGGCAGGGACTTAAATCTTGGATCCAGGGCTGTGCTTCTGTGCAGATAGTCCTGAAGATCAGGGTCCCTGTATCTGTCTTCCAAGTTTTTAGTGATGGCTGCCTTAGCATCTTTGATGGTGGGGCTGTCCTCTTCACTGGGTGTCAAGGATTTTAGTATCATCTTCTGCAGAGGGATGATCATGGACACTGAAGGGGATGTTTCTGTGCTCATGAGCGTTGTTACATTCTTCAGAGGTTTGAAAATCTTGGTTAGATCCTCTGCCAGTCTTGCCTCACTGTCAGTCAAAAAACAGCAACGTCTTTGACATTTTTCTTAATATCCTTGTCCATCAGAGCAGAATAGATGGAAGCCTGCTGCTCCAAATAACGCTCCAGCATGTCATATGTTGTGTTCCAACGGGTTGGGACATCATGTATTAGTTTGTGAAGTGGCAATTGCAGCATCTCCTGTTTGGTTTTAAGGGCGTGGGTGGCTGTTGTGCTCCGATGGAAAAATGTCACCACTTTCATCATCTTCCCCAGGAGCCGGGATACCTGACTTCTTGAGACTGCATTCTTGGCTGCAAGATTAACAGTATGTGCAAAGCAGCTAATTTGTGGCCCCAGTCCAGCTGTTGCATTTACTGCATTCACCATATTTTTTGCATTGTCTGTAGTAACAGGGATTTTGCTACTGCCCCTGTGCAACTTCCATTCTGTCACTGCTTCTGTCAGTGCTTCAGAGAGATGCTCGCTAGTATGGCTCTCATAAAGGGGGCGTGTCTGTAAAACGGAGCTTTTCATCTCCCATTCTGAGGTAATGTAATGGACAGTCACAGCCAGGAAACTTTCAGTAGCCCTGGAGGTCCATCCATCACTAGTTAGCGCTACAGAGGCTGTCTCAGACAACTCTTTGTCGGGTCTCTTCATAAAGTGCGGGAATTACCGTGTTGCTGAAATGTTTGCGGGAGGGGATTTTATATCGTGGCTCCAGTGCTTTAATCATAGAACGGAATCCCGCACCCTCCACTACGGAATAAGGCTGCATATCTTTGGCGATGAAATATCCCACTCCTTTAGTTAGGCATTTCGCCCTTTCTGACTCGTCACCGTATGACTGTTTAAAAGCTGCGGGGAGTTTAAGTTGTCCTGTCGACTCTTTGCCTCTCCTCCTTGCGCTGCCAACTGTCTCACTGGGATGATGTCTCCGCAGGTGAGCTGACATGTTGGTCGTGTTGCTTTTAGCATAAACAACACGTGTTGCACAATGCTTGCACACTGTTGCACTTTTATCCACAACTTTCTTTCCGCCGTCATCGTAGGTCACTCTAAATTCAAAGTGGTCCCATACAGCAGACCTATAAAGTGCTGCTGGCGCATCTTCCAACTCCTGTTCTTTCCCACTCGCCATACCCATACAATTTTCCACAACAACTGATTTTTTTCTGCTACACCCGGCTACGCTGCTTCGCTTCTTCTTCTTGTTTACTACTGGTGGTTGGCTTTGGGCGCAGTGCTGCCACCTTCTGCTCTGGAGTGTACACGCTTCGCCTATGAGAAAAAGGAGCAGCGCATGAACCGAACGCAACACACGCGAATCGAACCGAGACAGTCGAACCGAATGGTTTGGACGGTTTTCATAAACCGTTCCATCCCCAATAAATAAATATATATATACAGTGTGCGATTTGCAAAAAAACCAGAGGGGGGGATAATTTCAAAAGTTGTATTAATGAATCAAAGTTTTATTAATAATGGTTAGCTAGCAGGTGCTCTTTCAGGTAGCTAGCTAGATCCAGTAGGTTAGACTTTTGTTTTTAAACTTGCGCCATCTACTGTCGGGACTCAGGAGTGGGTATTAATTTACTTTAACCGCTTTGAGCAGAAAATTTAATAATACTCTTTAAATACAAACAACAAAATTAATTTACAAATGTGAAGGACACAAGATATGTATTAATATCAATTTTGAAAAATCCATCATATTCAGGGGTTAAAGCAAAAACAATAAATTTGACTGAAAACATTTTCTAGTCAGCACATATATTCCCGGGCCGTGGACGTCATGCCACCTTAGTAACCTCATTTGCTTATTGTAACAAGTCCACTTTAACCAAATCTGACAGTTCCATTGACAATTCCTGTATCTCTCCCACCTTCCAGCTTCAGAGCCTTGGTATCATCCTGGACAGCCCTCTGCATAATCTCCTTCACTTTCCACATCCATAACATCACCTGGTTAACTTTCATATTTGCAGCATCAAGCAAGTTCTTCCTTTGCACTTTTGCCAAACTGGTCCACAGTCCACTCACCTTTCCACTTTACAATTTCAAAACCCTCCATAAACTGCAGCTAATTCAAAAGACAGCAGCTTTTTTAAAACATATATGGATTATGGAGATATAAAACATCTCCATAATCCAGAAGTGGCAGGAATGTTGCTGCAACCAATTTACTTCTAGCTTTGAGTGAGAAACACGGTCCATTTCGATAATAAAACCCAATCTTCATTTTCAATGCTGGTAATAGATTTGCTATATGATTTTTAAAAGAAAGTTCATTATCTAGAATAAAACCAAGATATTTATAATTACTAACAAACTCAATTTGTGCACCTACTGCAGTGGTAAGGAATAGAGGGATTTCTGGTAGTTTAGCAGAGTGTGAGAAAACCATTGCCTTAGTCTTATCCACATTCAAAACCAACTTCAAAGTTTGTAAACGTGTTTGAACTACATTAAAAGCAGACTGTAAATACTGTAGTGCCTGTGATAATGATGAAGAGTTGCAGTACATTATTAAGTCATCAGCATAAAAATGATAAAAAGCATTTGACAAGTTGACGCACAAATTATTTATATAAATGGAGAATAAAAGTGGACCCAGAATTGAGCCTTGAGGTACGCCATTTAAAATAGTTAGAGTAGAAGACGTGAAGCCAACTAATTGGACTCTCTGGGTTCTGTTTGACAAGTAATCAGCTATCCACATGGTAGCTTGATGTAAAAGCCCAATTTTGTGTAGAATTTCAATTAAAAGCGTGTGATTTACTGTGTCAAATGCCTTTGATAGATCGATAAACAAAGCAACACAATGTTTTTTGTTATCAAGAGCCTGGATCAGATCATTGAAAACCTTTAAAGTTGCAGTAACAGTACTATGTTTTTTTTCTAAAACCGGACTGTACATTTTGTAAAATACAATTGGAATCTAAAAAATTCTTTAGTTGATCTGCAACTAACTTTTCAAAAATTTTTGCTAGGATACATAATTTAGAAATTGGTCTGTAATTGTTTACCTGCGATGACTCCCCACCCTTGAATAGAGGCAAAACATGCTGATTTCCAGACACTAGGGATTTTATTAGTGATTAGACTTAGATTAAAAATATGAGACAATGGCTCTGCTATAAACTCTGCAGCCAACTTTAGAAAAAATGGATCCAGGTTATCTGGCCCTGCCGCTTTTCTGGTGTCTATGTTCTTCAGTTCTCTAAGAACCTCAGTTGTACAAATAGGGGAAAAGTTAAAAGAGGTGGAGTTACCATCATTATTCAAAAACAGTTCATCAGTATTTGCATTTTGGCCGAATGAATTTAAGTCATCAAATAGAGAACCTACAGAAATAAAATGCTCATTAAAATAATTTAAAACTGCTAATTTATCAGACACCATTTTACTTTTTTTCCAAACAAAATTAGGAAAGTCACTCAGTGGCGCCTGTTCAGTAGCTGATTTAACTGTTTTCCAAAATTTCTTTGGATCATTTCAATTTTTTGTCATTTCGGCAAGGAAATAGTCTGACTTTGCTTTCTTAATTGATGATGCACAATTATTCCTCAATTTCCTAAAACAAAGCCAGCTCTCCTCAGTATTGAATTTTCTTGCTCTAGCCCAAGCTGTATCTCTTTGTTTAAGCAGAGCCCCAATAGCTGGGGAAAACCATGGATTATTTCTCCCCTTCACCCTAATTTTACGTACAGGAGCAGGTTTATTTATTAGTCTTAAAAATTCTTCATAAAAATACTGCCAGGCAAGGTCTACATTATCAAAAAGAGAAACCCTATTCCAGTTAAAAAGTATCAAATCATGAATAAAAGCTTGCTCATTTAAGTGTTTTAAATCTCTTTTGCTCAAAGTACGAGGCTTAGATTTTGGTAACTTGAGATTTCTAACTATACCTACAGCACAATGATCACTAAGATCATTTGCAAAAACTCCTGTCCCTGTATATTTATGCGGAGCATTTGTCATAATTAAGTCAAGGAGTGATGATTTTGACGGGCATTTGTTATTGGGTCGAGTGGGGTAGTATATTAACTGGGTGATATTTAAAGAATCACAGATAGTTTTTAAACTATCTGAAGATGCTGTCAACCAGTCTAGATTTAAATCTCCAAATAAAACAAATTCATTATTATTTAGGTCAGCTAGATATTTGTACAAATTTGGAAGTGCATCACAGACAGCAGAAGGTGGTCGATAACACCCTATAACTGTAATATTCTGAGCCTTAGTAAATTCAATTTTTAGGGCTAGAAAATCAAATTGTTTAGGAATAGATACAGAAGATAAAAGTGTGACATGAAAATTGCTCTTTACAAAGATGGCAACACCGCCACCTTTCTTAAGGCGATCACAGCGAAAAACATTGTAACCTTCTAAGGAAATATTTTTATTTGTAATGGATTTGTTTAACCATGTTTCCGTCAAGACTAAGATATCTGTATTGGTAGATTCAATCCAGATTTTAATCAGGTCTATCTTGGGCAAGAGACTACGAGAGTTAATATGTAAAATACCAAGACCTGATCTGGTTTTGAATTCTTCAAGTGTGTCAAAGTTATTGAAAGTTGGACCTGGATTCGGTTGCACATTACCTGACAGTAAAAGTAAAAGAAGAATGAGTCTTTTCCATTGACCATTTACATTTGATACCAGGCTGGTACTCTTGTTCTGAGCAAGGTGTATAAGAGATAATTCATTTAACACAAAACAGCTCCTTAAAACAGACAAGCACATTAAGGGAACTAAGTTATCTGTTGGTATATGATTTAAGTCGTGCCAGTGGGTAATAAAATCTGAAGGAGTCCAAATTGTCTCATCGAATGTCATGAATCTGGAGTAATTCTTGAAGGAGTGAGCTAAGTTATTATATAAATCCTCAGAAGACTTTGGTGCATTTTCGAAGGTGTAAACACCTAAGAGCAATATCAGAAAGAATCTCATTGTACTTATCTGATCAAATGACATGTCCTCTCTTCAATTGTTCTTGGAGGTCAGGGAATTTTGACAATATAATAAGATGAGAAGTCGTTTAGCAAGCAGAAATAACAGCTAGCATGTTGGTAGCACCTGGGTCTATTGTTGGTAACTCCTGGGTCTGCTGTTGTTAGCTCCTGGGTCTGTTGATTGGTAGCTCCTGGGCCTGCTGTTGGTAGCTCCTGGGCCTGCTGTTGGTAGCTCCTGGGCCTGCTGTTGGTAGCTCCTGGGCCTGCTGTTGGTAGCTCCTGGGCCTGCTGTTGGTAGCTCCTGGGTCTGTTGATTGGTAGCTCCTGGGCCTGCTGTTGGTAGCTCCTGGGCCTGCTGTTGGTAGCTGCTGTTGCATCATTGCATCATCTTCTTCACACCTGTACATTAACTCTACTGTAACATTCAATATAAATCAATCCTATATACTCTGTGTCCCCACCTCTCGCTCATTGACTGCTGGAGATGGTCAACAGCCCCTCCACGACCTTCTTTGTTACAGAAAAGCGCAGGTGGAATAATATTTATGATTTTTTTTCACTTTTTCCGATTCAGACCCAGTCAAACCGGGACATCGTTTCACATTCCGACCCTCCTACTTCTTCTTAAAAAAAGGCGCGTCATGCTAAATTAGCCGAGCTACAGCGTTACTCCTTCAGTTTTAAATAAAACATAACAGCAACAGACACACTTACCGAGGGAAGTTGTCAGCTGTTTTATGCACTGAACTTTCTGACCTGCTGGTTTACATAAATCCAAAGAAAACCTTTGACTACCACTACTTTCATTCATGCATCTGTGGTCAGTTTGAGATTTTCTTTTAAAAGTTAAAATGATTGAACACCGATAAACCTCAGACTGGTAGATTTCCGCTTTGCAAAGACCCGCCCTACTCTCCTTCTGATTGGCTAATGTCCTACCTCTGCCAGATTTCATTGGTTAAGCGCAGCTTCTGTTTAAAATCTTGAATAAAAAGTCTACACTGAACATTTTGCGCTCATTTTCCAAATTACGAAAGTCCCTCACAGCGACGGAGAACATTAAACCCCTGATAATATTACTTATTCAGATCAGAAGGGGGAGGAATGTATCCTCCCCAGGGATAAAACACGAATGACCAGAGGGGGGGACGTCACAACCAGAGGGGGGGGAAATCCCCCCCCATCCCCCCCAGCAAATCGCACCCTGTGTATATATATATTAGTGCTGTCAGTTAAACACGTTATTAACGGCGTTAACGTAAACCCATTTTAACGCCGACAATTTTTTTGTCCCCGTTAATCGCGCGTCAAAACACACACACCGTTCCCTAATGTTTTTCCCCCCGCCGTGCTCTCCGGACTGTTTCTTTTACCCTCGGCGCTTTCCGTAGTTTCAAGAGTGCTAGAGAACTGTAGCAAAACAGACCCGCGCTCGCTGTTGCCAAAGACTGTTTATTTCATGCGACTTTGGGCTTCTTTTTTCTAAAAGCGCTTCTAAATTTCATGAGTCACGGGTCGCGGTTTTTTTGGGCAGGTTTCTGAAATTGAAATCGCTTATTTGGCCTCTAAAATAAGTGACGAAATAGGGGTTATTATGCAGAGGTGGAAAGTAACGAAATACATTTACTCAAGTTACTGTATTGAGTAGGTTTTTTGTGTATTTTGTATTTTTCAAGTAGTTTTTAAAATCGGTAATTTTAATTTTACTTGATTACGTTTTGAGTGAAGTATTGTATTTCGTTACATTACAAATCCCATCTGTTACTGAGTAAAAAAAAAACTTTGGAAAACCGAAAGGAAGACAAAAAATCGCGCCCGGAACCACTACAGAGCGAGTGACGTGATCAGCATGTAGATCTAGGCCATAGACATCATATACGTAGACGCCCCATTGTATGCTGCCGGCCGCTAGACTGACGTGCCTACAGGGCGGCCATCTTGGGTCAGACCACAGATCAGACATCTGCTGTCAAAATGAATAGGAGGCAGCTCAGATTTTATTTAAATCATATGTTCACAATGCTGGTGACCTTTCAGACAGATTACACATATTTATTCAGAACAAAAACAATTTAAACTGAAGTCTAACGGGATGATATATATACTCACAGTTATATATTTTCAGTTACATATTAATATAATAAACAGAAATTATACACACATCTCTCTCTCTCTCTATCTATACATATATATATATATATATATATATATATATATATATATATATACACACACACACATATATATATATATATATATATATATATATATATATACACACACACATATATATACACACACACACATATATATATATATATATATATATATATATATATATACACACACACACATATACACACACACACACACACATATACACACACGCATATATATATATATCCTCAGTCAGATCTTTTAGAAATCAGGGTGTTTAATGTACTTTTCTCTACTTCCATCCTTGCTACCCATTAGCACATAATGTGTTTATGCCGGAAAAAACTGTAACTGTAAAGTATGAGGATTAACTATCATAAAATCTTACTTGTGGAAGGTAATTCCCCGGGATCTGGTTTATAATGCCCTTTTATTTGCGCACCCATAAGCCGAGCAAAAGTCGGGCATCCTGGGACGTAGCTCTGGAAGTTTGCTGACTGTCAATACAACATCGA
The DNA here is from genome assembly GCA_037039145.1 of Fundulus diaphanus. Classification (NCBI taxonomy): domain Eukaryota; kingdom Metazoa; phylum Chordata; class Actinopteri; order Cyprinodontiformes; family Fundulidae; genus Fundulus; species Fundulus diaphanus. The sequence goes on along the minus strand of CM073136.1, from coordinate 16,535,231 downwards.
AATTATGTATTAAGTTAGACAATCAATCTTTTAATTCAATCAATTGGTCCCATGTAGCCCCTAAAGGTGTGACGTCTTCAGTCAGCTAATTTATCTGGAAATCGGGTGAGAATTCACCGGATTCAGAGTGTCTGAAAACATAAAGCACCACTTACCTGAACTGACTTGTATTCTGTCTGACTGCAGCTTGGTCTGACCTAAGATGGCCGCTCTGTCGGCACGCCTGTCAACCGAGAACGCGGCGTCTACGTTTTCATGTCTGTGGATCTAGGCTACCAAGTCTTTCTGTACTCCTCACCAGTTGGTGGCGGTAATGCACCTCGGAAAGCTGTTTGCCAACCGCCCAATAAACTCTATAAGAAGAAGAAGTCTTTCTGTAGGAGATTGGGAACGAGATGGAGGTGGATCAGGAGAGCGACGACGGTTCAGAGAACGTTTCACTAGAAATGCTAGCTGAAACGTCGAATTCTGCTGCCCAAAACGACGAAAATCCTTGGCCACATTTGAAAGACTGCTTTTCATTTAAATTCAAGAGGGCCAACAGTATCATCATGCAATGCCAGATGTGTCTGCCAAAGGTGACTGAACTGGCAGCTTTCAATAACTCCACATCTAATCTGCAGAAGCATGTGAGAAAACTCTCTCTGAAACTCAACACGGGCCTGCCTGCCTCAGCTGCCTGTGAGCGGCTTTTCAGTTGTGCCGGTTTACTGTTCACTGCAAAGCGAGCAAGGATGAGCGCAACAAACTGTGAAAATCAACTGCTGCTCAAACTTAACAAGAAGTTTGTAGACTAAACCTCTTAAAGGAGAAATCCGGCGAGTTTTCACATAGATTTCCGTTTACACTCTGGGTGTATGAACATGATGGAGGCTCATGAACATGCCCCTAGAGTGTAGCACTGTAGATGCCTGGCTGTGTTAGCTGCTGGCTGTAACAACTCGAGCTAGGTAAAACCAATTGTTTTCAGGGTTTTTTTTTTTTCCATACCGAGAAACAGATCTATGTGAAAACTCACTGGATTTATCCTTTAAGGTGGACATATACAATGGGGGAGTGTCATTTATATTTTTTTAGTTAGAAGATTTTTTGACGTGTTTTATCATTAGACATTAAACGCCCAGCCTGCCATCAGATTGTTGCACTATTTTGCTTTTATTTTTCTGAAATGTCCCTGACACTTAAATGGGATGGTCTAAACTAAAATTGCACATTATACCTTTCTAAGGGTCTTAAATGTCATGTGTGACATGTGTTATCTTGTCATTACATGTGTATACATTTGTATAGATTTTTCTTTAATTAAAAACTAAATAGTTTTGGATTTATGACTCCTTGTCCTATTTTCACTACATGGGAGAGATCCCCTGCCCCGTTCAACAGTTGTTGTTATTTTTTTAAATGTAACTAAGTAACTTTTACTTAAAATACATTTTAAATTAGCTACTTATTACTTTTACTTGAGTAATTTTTCAGATGGGTAATTTTACTTGTACTTGAGTAATATTTCATCCAAGTATTGGTACTTTTACTTGAGTATGATATTTTAGTACTTTTTCCACCTCTGTTATTATGAGACCTGCCTGCACTACATTTGAGTGTATCCAGCTGAAATATCCCTCCGCCATAGGAAGTAAAGGCAGACAGAGCAACTCTGCTCGTATTTTCTGCAGTTTACGGTGCAATAACCGGTGATAACTGCTGAAAGTAGATTACATGGTGCAGATCACCATTTTAAGCAGAGATTGGTTCTGAAGATGAGTTTTTACACGTTGATAACAGAAACCCCAACCCATAAACCGTACTTTAATGCTTATTAATTTGTTGTCTCTGTATTTGACAAACCAAGGATGAATCACGTTGCCAAACGAAGGACCTGGAGTTACTAATCAGTTCCTAAACAGTCTCTTTCAAGGGTATTAAGCTCATGGCCCAGTTGCAAGCAAAGTGTAAGACTGGAATGACCTGGAAATTTAAAACCTTTTTCCAGGCTTAAACTCTATGAATATGGATAGAAACAGCAAGCAAAAATATTCAAAGAAATTATTGTTGTTGGTGTGAAAGCTCAGAATTAGATGTGTGTGAGAGAGAGAGTGAAGAAATGAACAAAACTTATGACTTTATTGAAATGTACAATTTTTATTAATTTATATGTTTATGCATAATACCATGTCTATCTTTGTTTAAGAGGCAAAAAAAATATATCGGCATGAAAACAGGTATTTATTTACACATTTGTTTACACACTGTGTAAACATCAGGGCGTCATGATTAGTCATTTAGCCATTATAGTCCAGAGTTTAACATTTGGCACCAGGATGTTTTCATTCCAATTCTGAAAAGTGCTTGAAAAATAACAAAATAAAAATATTTTTTGTACAAGCATGTATTTTATTAGTGTCATTTATTGCAAAATTGCATATTAAAATGCCCAAACAGGCTATTACACTTTCAGAAATAAAAGGATAAAATATGCGATTAATTTGCGATGAATCTCGAGTTAACTATCGACATTATGCGATTAATCGTGATTAAAATTTTTAATCGTTTGACAGCCCTAATATATATATATTGATTTGCACGCCGTGGTTTGGCAGCTTGGAAAACCTACCTTCTTTGTGACCTTCTCCGCTGCTGAAATGAGATGGCCAGAGTTCATTGAGGCCATCAAAGCTCAGCATGGACAACAGGTAGAGTTTTCAGAACTTGACTGGAATGCAAAGTGCAATATTCTTAGAAGCAATCCAGTCACTGTCATGCGCATGTTTGACAAGAGAGTGGACGCGCCCTTTACAGACCTCATTCTTTCCCCAGCGCAGCCTCTTGGACCTGTTGAGGATTACTTTTATCGTGTGGAGTTTCAGGCAAGGGGTTCACCTCATACACATGCGGTGATATGGACCAAGGATGCACCCGAGATGGAAGATCCGTCATTGGGTCATAAATTTCATCAACCGCTACATATGCTGTAGGGTTAAGCTACTTTGTTGCACCTACTGACCTTCAAAGCATTGATCATTAACAAAGGAAAAGTTATTTCTGTCCGCCCACCTTTACAGTGATTAATCTATAAGTTATATGCAGTTAGTTCAGTTCATTCTTTCAGTGATTTATAATACTTGAAAATCTATATATGCACATCTATGTCTAAATACAATAGTCTGTACTGTATGCACACCTTTTTGTCAAGTGTCACCCTTAAACACATTGAATCTGGTGCCAAACTGTACACAAATCTTTTAACACTTGTATCAAACCTCTGCTTAAGAAGAACCTCTAAAAGCGTTTGATTTAAAATCCCCAAGCAAAAAAAAGCCTACAACCAAGGATGATTTTTAAGGGAGCAAACATATTTGAAATGAGCAGCATTCTTTCTGAAGAGCTTACATTTTCCTTTTCAGCACATACAGATGGCGGGCGCCTTCTTAAATTTCTTCAGAAATTTTCTAGTTTATACTGGTAATCATCCATTGCGAACAGGACCTTTTCTGTCCGATTGTCTCTCCTATCAGGAACAACCTTATTTAGTTACACAGACTGGATGTTTTGATTTTGCACTCCACTAAAGGCAAAATATATTTTCTAATTGATTTAGTTAAATTAATATGGAGAATCCTTTGGTTCTTGTCTACACATTAAAATTAATCAGGAATTGTTTTGCCATATTAGTTCAGAGGTTAACAGTATGGTATTGTCAATCAACCTTTCTGTCCGTGAGTTTTAGCCAGATTAAAAAAAAAGGGAAAACAAACTAGGGGAAAATGTACAGGAAATGCTTTTGTTAAAAAAATTTTTAACAATGCTTCTTTGCAATAAATCTGTTAGCCTGCGAAAAACTTGCAATCTATTGACAATTTTACCAAGCAATATTGTCAATAGCAATTTAGTTGTTTTCTTAAGCAAGAGGGTAATAACGGGCAGGTCAACCATACACAACCAAAACATCCAAGCACCTCCTCGTCACACCAGCTTGGTCACACACTGCTGTTGGACGGCACACTGTTCTTCAACCAGCATTTGTTTTAAGTTGTTTGTCGTTCTTGTTCAAACAGCACAACCAAGCCGATGCCACAAATGTGTTCGCTAGGGTTGAGGTCAGAATTGCAAGCAGGCCATTCCATCCTCTCCTCTGCAAAATTCTGGAGGTAGTTTCTGATAAACCACAGAGCCATGTGGGGGGCAGCACTAACACTCTGAACGATAGAGTTCATTCCCAAGGAGTGGAGATATGGGATTGCCACTGCTTACAGCATCTCCTCTACATTAAGATTGCCTCCAGTGATGGCAAGCCTTATTTTAACGGAGATGCTGCCCCACACCATTACCAGACATGTGTGCTCAGGTAACAATGTAAACAAGGTAAATGATACACCTGGGGTCCGTTCTTTGTACGTCGCTAACTCAGTTAGCTGGATTTGATTGTTGACGATTTGGCATGATCTTGGATCGTTTGGTTCTTCGAAACTCATCCTGGACTTGCTGTCATAGCAACATGTGCGCAAACTTAAACCTGCTCGCGAGCAGGCTTATTTCATGTAAACAGGATTAGATCACAGCTGTATAAATGGAGGAGATAGGGATATCCAGCCAGTGCACTTGGACCACCTAGTGGCAGAGGACGGGACAGAATTGTGGAACACCATTTTTGAATGTTTAATAAAAGACGAAACAAATAATGCTTAGTTCCTGTCTTTTTATTTAAACAATTCTTTATAAAGAAAAGCCAGCAAATCATATTTTGCTTGCAATAAGAGAGTTATGTAAAGTCAGCAATACTACTGTCAAATGGTGTATTAGAACTTATTCTGAAGGTCCTTTTGAAGCAACTCGATCTCTAGTGCAATTCTTCTCTTTTTCAAGTTGTGGAGTTCAATTTCTCCTCTTAATTTGTGTTTTTTTCCGGACAAAATAAAAATTTTTTGTTGGAGATGCCGTTTATATAACGAACGGATGGCACCCTGTGTCATTTTGGGGAAAAAAGGGTGAAACATGCCTCATGCAACAAAAGTAAAAAGAACCCGAGGAAGAAGTTGCTTTTTAAAATACAGTATAATAATTAAAGGCTACCATTTTGTAGAATATTCTTGTACTTCACTTTTTTCCCCATGTTCTAGTGGCTCCTGTGGAGGCTCTGACATAAAATAACAAAGTAAATATGAAATTATTAAAATGCAAAAATACATACTGTAGAAAGTGATAGAAACATCTAACATGGACAGCACTTATGCATGTAATTTGTCTGCTGCTTTTTGCCAGCCCTCTCTCCTGGCTTTAGCAGACTTTGAGGTGTTCCCTGTCGTTTTAATTAATGACTCAAATTCGGCATAACCTTCCATTAAAAGCTCGTGTTCTGATTGGGAGAAAAACTGTGGGCGTTCTTTGGCCATGCTGAACAGCCAATAGCAGCGTTGCTGATCATTGTTTCTACTATCGATACATTTCCCCTTTTAAACAAATGCATGAACCCGCAGGTTTCTCAGATAACTCAATCCAGTGATACTAATCATAAACAGGTGTGTTCGAAGAACCCAATTAGCCGGATCATGATTAGCCGGATGAAGTCATCTCGGATGTCTCATTTGATCTTGGATGTTTTAAGCAACGTACAAAGAACGGACCCCTGGTTTACTTGCATTCTAAGCATTTCTGTTGTTAACTTTAGCACAACGTTGTCATTTTTATTAATCAGCTCTTTGTTTGCAGGTGCATTTCTAAATTGGTAAATTCCCTCTGTAAAATAAAGTCATGGACTTCCAATACAGGATAGCATACAATTCACACGTATATTCTGCGTTCTTTTATATAGTTTTGTTTCAAATTAGGCACCTAATGAAATCTTCTATAGATTATCATACAATTTATAAATAAGCCAATAGTGAATTATTTTGAGTGACATTAGCAAAGAAAGAGGTGAGTGAATGCTACCTTTCACATTTCTTGATCAAAAATATAATTTACTCACAGCTAGGCTGAACAGCTTTAGTTCAACTGGCAGTTTAAGTGGGAAGCTGTAGCCGAAGAGAGTGAACTCGTGCTTCATTTTAGCCTTGATTATTCAAAACACACCCAGTAAGGGTTTGGGGAGTTCTCAGATCTCTCACTTAACCTCATCAAGTGCAGTCAAGCACTCTGCCCTACAGGCACTTCTTCCTAGTTTTCATTAGCATGTGTATGGGAGGTACCAGCAAGCATGCTATACCCACTACGCACCAGTTAATTATTAAATGGTAAATGGACTGAACTTATATAGCGCTTTTCCAGTCATGCTGACCACCCAAGGTGCTGTACACTGTAGCCACATTCACCCAGTCGCTCTCACTAACACACATTTATACACCGAGACGCAGCTCAGTAGGCAATTTGGGGTTAAGTGCCTTGCCCAGGGCACTCGACATGTGGCAAGGGGAATCGAACCCGCAACCTTCTGATTGCCAGACGACTACTCAACCCATCAAGCCACAGTCGCCCATTATTATGATCAGAACATGTTTAATTCCAAGGCCATATCTAAACTACAGTATATGGTATACAGACTTGCATGGGTCTGTATGTTCATGGGGTCTTTAGTTGGTGTTTAGTTGAGAATGCACGGAGAGGGTCTGAACAATGATTTTAGTCTGGCCGAAATTTGCCCATTGGATGTATATCTGGACTTTTACTAGCCCATTCTAACCCATGGGTATGCTTTGATCTCAACCATTTGATTGTAGCCTTAGCACTATGTTTAGTGTTGTAGTCCTGTTGGAAACTCAACCCATTTGAAGCTATCCCCAGCCTCTAACAGATTTACTTACGCGATTGCCCCATATTTGATTCCGACTACTTTCCCACTGACTCTAACCAGCTTCTTTGGCCCCATAGCATGATACTGCCACCACCGTGTCTCACCGTGGGGGTGGTATTTTCATAGTGATGTTCGGTGTTAGTTTTGTGGCACACGTTCGTTTCTGCTTCTAGGCCTCAGAAATAAAATTTTGATCTAATTTGAGCTCAACACATTCTTTCTGTGCCCCCAACATGGTTTGTGAGTAACTGCAAAAAGGATTTCTTCTGGCTATTTTTTTTTTATATTTTATTTTTTTGGCCACGGCTTTCCTCATGCCACTGGGTGCATAACTAAGATGTTAAGATTTTAAAGGTTTTAAGACAAACAAACAGAATGTGACCCAGTTCACAGGAAGTAATGAGCAGTTCTTGAATCACTTTGAATGTTGTTTCTGATTCTCTGGTAGCTCCAGATGTTGTTCACTTGGGTGTTTGCAGACATCTGCGGTTGGTAAATAGCAGCCAAACTAGCTGCGACAGCAAATGGCCCCATCCTCACACTTGTCTTGCTGTCCAAACGTCCTCATCAAACCCTGACAGGAGCTCTGAGCTTCTCCTCTGTGGCCCCTTGTCAGAGTTTCCCCCCTTGGGGTATATTGGACATCTAAAACTCTGTCTTCTCTCCTGACCAGCATTTCATATTCTTCCAAAAAGAAGTACTATGTGCAGAATTAAGCATACACACCTTGTTGAGGATAGTGCAATGCTCACGTTGAGAAACTTCAGCCACCCAGCTACATGCAACAGCTTGTCGATGCATGCAGCACTAATGAGTTTTTCTTTATTCAAATGTCTTTCTACTGGCACATAGGTGGACCTGTATTTGGTTTGCTCAGTTTTTTAAAATTATTATTCAAGCTAGCTTGAAGTAGCTAGTTTGGGAAACCCTTTGCATTTTATTTTTAGATTAAGACACAAAATGATGTCACACAGCCGCCCAAAAGGTGTCTTGTTTTTTGCAGAAGTATATCAGCATGGTGTCACAAGAACACAATATGTGAATTATTACTGTTTTGCAAATGCCGTCATCTAATTTGTAATTTAGGTTTATTTATGCAAATACTAGAGGCTGCACATTTTGGATGTTTTTTGTTGTCATACACTATAAATGGCCTTGCAGGTGGCACTGCTGGGCTGCTTGTAAACAGTAAATGGACTGAATTTAAATAGTGTTTTTCTAGTCATACTTACCACTCAAAGTACTTTTAGAGGTGAGTAGTAACTAGTTGCATTTACTTGAGTGACTTTTTGAACAAAAGCTACATTTAGGAGTAGTTTCACTGCACTGCACTTTTTATTTTTACTTGAGTAATATTAAGTATTGCTACTGTTGCTTGATTAGAATGTGTAGCTACTCTACCCACCGTGAGTAACTTCACTGAATAAAGAACCAACTTGTTTTAACCAAAAATGCACCAGAGAGGGAGCCTACAGTTCATGTTGGAGTGAGACTTCCTGTTTGTACAAAAGCTTTGTTGTTTTAATGTTATTTTCCATCTGCTGAGATCATTGAGCCATTTGGAGGTGCTTTGCTCTGTCCTAACTACTGTAAAGTATTGCTTTCATTGGTGTTTTGGGGGAGGAAAAAAAATCTGAAATGTGATTCTCCTGTCTGAATTTGTTATCTTGTAATTGTTGTTTTTTGTATACATTTATTATATTACTCTTTAAAATTCCAGAATTTGTTGTTTATATTTTTGTCTGTCTAATTGCGTCACTTTTAAATATGAAGTCAGATGTTATGATTAGTTAGTCAGTACTTAAGTAGCCTTCCTATCCAATACTTTTTTAAGTTAAGTTGGTTGGATACATTTTACTTTTGCTTGAGTAAAAATATGTTGAAGTAGTGCTACTCTTATTAGAGTACAATTTTTGTCTACTTTACCCACCTCTGAGAACTTTACACCAGGGCCACATTCACCCAATTGCACTCAGTAAACGTGTACACATTCATATACACACATGTAACAGATGTAGATCGGTAGGCAACCTATTGTTGGGTGTCTTGCTCAAGGCCCTTATGACAAGTGACAGACTACTCTACCCATCCACATTGTATAAATAATTGGACTCCATTCAGATTGATGTCAACAGTTGCCCCAACAGGATGAATGCTAATGATCATCTACAGTTTGGCATTTATGACTTAAAGAAAAAATGGCTCATCACCCAGAGAACTGATGAAATATTTGTTAATGTTTTTTCCCTTTTGGGGTGAGTTGTAATAATTGCTTAGCTTTGAACTTGCTCTGCTAGTGGAATGTTTACACACACTATTCAATTCAATTTCAATTCAATTCAATTTTATTTATATAGCGCCAATTCATGAAACATGTCATCTCGAGGCACTTTACAAAGTCAAAATCAATCATATTATACAGATTGGTCAAAAAGTTCCTATATAAGGGAACCAGTTGATTGCTTCAAAGTCCCGACAAGCAGCATTCACTCCTGGAGAAGCGTAGAGCTACAGGGAGAGTCATCTGCATTGTCCATGGCTTTGCAGCAATCCCTCATACTGAGCAAGCATGAAGCGACAGTGGAAAGAAAAACCACCCATTAGCGGGAAGGAAAAACCTCCAGCAGAACCGGGCTCATTATGAACGGTCATCTGCCTCGACCGACTGGGGGTTACAGAAGACAGAGCAGAGACACAACAAGAGAGACAAACAAGCACAGAAGCAAACATTGATCCAGTAATCTGTTCTATATTAGATGATAATAGCGGGTGAGCTGTCTTCTCTGGATGATGTCTCAGATAACAGAACGCCAGACCAGATGTACCTACTATGAAGAAAAAAAGAGAGAGAACAAAAAGTTATAAGCAGAAATGATGACAAGCAATGCATAATTGAAGAACAGTAGAACTCGATAGAGTGAGGAAAATAGATCCTGATGTCCTCCAGTAGCCTAAGCCCATAGAAGCACATCCCCATACGTAGGTCAGGGCAACATAAGCCACTCTAGTTATAAGCTTTGTCAAAAAGGAAAGTTTTAAGATTAGTCTTAAAAGTAGACTGGGTGTCTGCCTCACGGACCAAAACTGGGAGTTGGTTCCACAGGAGAGGAGCCTGATAGCTAAAGGATCTGCCTCCCATTCTACTTTTAGAGACTCTAGGAACCACCAGCGAAGTGCTCTGTTAGGAACATACGGGGTAATCAGAGCTCTGATATATGATGGAGCTTGATTATTAAGGGCTTTATACGTTAGAAGAAGAATTTTAAATTCTATTCTTGATTTAACAGGAAGCCAATGAAGGGAAGCTAAAATTCGAGAAATATGATCCCTTTTGTTGATTTTCATCAGAACTCTTACTGCAGCATTTTGGATCAGCTGAAGACTTTGAACTGCATTTTGTGGACTTCCTGATAGCAAAGAATTACAATAGTCCAGCCTTGAAGTAACAAATGCATGGACTAGTTTTTCAGCATCGCTCCTGGACAGAATGTTTCTAATTTTGGCAATATTCCGGAGGTGAAAAAAGGAAACTCTGGAAACCTGTTTAATATGGGATTTAAATGACATGTGTTGGTTAAAAATAACACCAAGATTTTTTACTTTATTACCAGAGGCCAAGTTAATGCCATCCAGATTAAGTGATTGATTAAGAACTTTATTTTTTGAGGACTCTGGTCCAAAGATTACAACTTCTGTCTTGTCAGAATTTAAATGCAGAAAATTTAAAGTCATCCAGCTTTTGATGTCATCAAGACATGCCTGTAGTTGAAGTAATTGATTGGATTCATCAGGATTTATGCACAAATACAACTGAGTGTCATCAGCATAACAGTGGAAATCAATCCTATGCTCTCTGATAATTTTGCCAATCGGAAGCATATATATATTAAAGAGAATTGGTCCAAGGACTGAACCCTGTGGTACTCCACAATGACCCTAGAGTTTGAAGAAGATTTATTATTAACATGAACAAATTGGAATCTGTCCGACAGATAAGATTTAAACCAGCCTAATGCTTTCCCCTTAATCCCTACAGTATGCTTGAGTCTTTGTAGGAGAATATTGTGATCAACTGTATCAAATGCAGCACTGAGATCTAACAGGACAAGTACAGACACAAGTCCATTATCTGAGGCCATGAGAATATCATTAGTGACCTTCACCAGAGCCGTTTCAGTGCTATGATGAGCTCTGAAGCCTGACTGAAACTCCTCAAGTAGGTCATTACTTTGCAAATGTTCACATAGTTGATTAGCAACTACTTTCTCAAGAATTTTAGATAGGAAAAGAAGATTAGATCTAGGTCTGTAATTTACTAACTCATCTTGATCAAGAGAAGGTTTCTTAAGTAAAGGTTTAATAACAGCTACTTTAAAAGCCTGTGGTACATATCCATTTACTAAGGATAGATTAATCATGTCCAAAATACTACTACTCAGTGTTGTATTAATTTTGGACTATAATGAAGCATTTGTACCATTATTTTATCCATAGTGGAATGATTGTACAACTTCAGTGGTTTTACAAAAAGAAAAAAAAGTATCGGGTACCAAAGTTTGTATTTATTGTGGATTTAGTCTTATTTCACACAAGGTTGATATTATACATACACTTTTTGAAATACATGCATGCACCTTCATTAATTTCTGATTAAATGTTCCTCAGTTAGTTGAACCTTTTACCATGCATGTTTTGTAGCCACTAAAATGCACAAGTCTTGCAGTAAGAGGGATAGGTCATGCTAGATGTATTGAAATAAAGCCAAAGAGGCCAGACTGAGGTGTTTTGGACATGTACAGGGGGGGGATAGTGAATACATCAGTAGAAGGATGCTGAGGCTGGAACTGCCAGGCAGGAGGCCCAGAGGAAGACCAAAGAGGAGATTTATGGGTTGAAGAGGACGTGAAGGTGTTTGGTGTTACTGATGAAGATGCAGACGATTGGGTTAGATGCAGATAATTTTTTAACCCTCTTTTCATCAGGAAATATAGAATTTACTTATATTGTTTGGTTTATTTGGAAAGTCCCAGTTTTAAGCAAAATTCACAAAATTGTAATCCAGCTGAGTTTGGTGCCTTTCCAAAAACTTAATATTACCTAGCTTTGCCCATTTCTAAATGTCAAGACATTTGTTTAGAGGAGTCAAAACGTTACTTTTTAAGTAGAAGAAACTGCTGTCAGTGGAATAATGACTGAGGACAACCACAATTTCCCGAACTTGAACTCGGATCAAGATGGAGAAAGGTGGGTGTTGCAGGTCGATGATGCCAACCGTGCAACAATAAATAAAGAAACAGACTAACAATACGTTTCTGGAAAGTCCCTGACCCCAACCCAAAAAAAATATGGATGGACTGAGTTTATACCCTGGTTTGGTGCTAGAAAACCAAGATTAACTCTGTAAATTTTGGTCAGTTTTGCCAGAATTTTTTTCATTGATGCAGCAAAACATGTTTTTTGTGACTTATGGAAATTTAACAAAATATTAAAGTGAATGTATATATTTGAAAATTTTGGATAATTTCGATCCTGGGAAAATTAACACAAAAATGCAAACCTATGCACCCAATTCTTGTTTTTTGAAACCATTAAAGTTAGTTTTTTTTTAACCCTTCCGCCCTGAAAAAAAAATGGTTCTTTATGGGTTTATGCCAACTTTTCACTGACTATGTACAGTATATAGTCCACCAAAGAATGCGGGGGTCTGGCTGTCAGCGGCAAATCCTCCATGAATAATAATGTTTGTCTCAGTAAACTCTGAAGCACCTAGCTGTAGGTGGCTCTGGTTTATTGTCTGCCATTATTTACCTGCAACATTGTTGCTGTGCAAGAATTCAGCCGTCACAGGCTGCTGATCACAGTGAGGTTTGCCAGCTGAGAAGAAGAAGCTTAACGCTCAGAAGAAGAAGCTTAACGCTCTACTCGCTGTGCTCCCTCTTCAGCTTCTCTGTATGGCTCGCTTCGCTTTTTTTCTTCTGAGGTATCCACGCACTAGCTCTGTATAAACACCCTTCAGTGTGGATGAGCTGCGAGCCCTTTTGTATTGAATTGTTGGAGGAGTGTAAAGCAGAATGTGACCGTGAGCCAGCTGACACTACTGCCCTCCTTTTCAGAAAGAACCCTTTTCAGTGAGCAAGGCATTCTTTAAATCCAATTGTTGGAGAGGTTCAAATGTAAAAGACTGGCTTCTCTGATTTGTAATCACAAAGTGTGCGTCTGTCAGAACGCACTAAGTTCCCCCAAGACTTATAAAAAATGATGACAACAGTCAGTCCTTTTATGGCAATTTAATCCAGTGTGGTTCTGGAATTACCCAAACAATAACAATCATCAATATACTTAACAATAGCACAAAAACGAAACAATAGTAATATATGTTCTGTACTCAACTGACAACAAAGGAAATGGTCAGCAGCATAAACATAACCCAGATGACCATTTAAACCATCCAAACAACTAGCCGTTAGCACCGCTAAATATGAACTGTAGCACCAGATATAAGCTCAACCAGCCGGCCTAAACATCATATAAACAACACAACTTACATTTCTCTGGACGCACACTGAACCACAAACGGCAGGGCGACGGATACAATGTTGCAAACACAACCTTCTGCCTGCATTACTCGCATCTCACCGTCGTCAGTCTCTTCTTCTCTTTCTTATATGCAGTGGCACTCGGCCAGATTGGCGCTATTGCGCCCCTAGTGGCCGGATCTGGCCAAGTCCCCAGCTACAGTATGCAGCCTTCAAAACAGCCGCCCCCAAATTTGTTCTAGCAAATTTGTCGTACCCAGTCTATCACTGTTCATTCTCCTCTGGTATAGCAGGGAGTCTGATAAGACGGCTCACAGGTCGGACATAGGTGCGGTCCCGAACTTCAACCTCCGCTGTGCGAATCAGACCATCGGCCCCAGGGAACACCTGCTTGATTCTCCCAACAGGCCATGATGCTCTGGGCAGTTGAGGGTTGACGATCATCACGATTGTGTCCAGCTGAAGAGGGGATGTGGCCGACTGCCACTTAGACCGGGTTTGCAGTGTGGGCAGGTAGTGGCGCAGGAACCGTACCCAGAAGCGATCTGAAAGCACCTGACAGGCTCTCCATTGCCGCCGGCTGAGCGGCTCTGAGTCGTGGTATACTGCCTGAGGTAGGGAGGGGTCTGGCCGCCCCATCAGCAACAGATTAGGGGTCACCGGGTCCAAGTCTGCTATGTCAGATGACACATAACCAAGGGGTTTGGAATTGAGGATACCCTCAATTTCAATCAGAATGGTGGTAAGCACTTCTCCACTGACAACTTGTGAGCCCAGGGTAGCAGTCAGAGCAGCCTTGATAGACCTGATTTCCCGCTCCCAGGAGCCACCGTGGTGAGGGGCACTAGGTGGGTTGAAGCGGAACTTGATCTGGTACTCTGCCAGCTGTGCTTGGAGGGAAGGATGGAGGGCTTGGAAAGCTTCTAGCAATTCCCTATCTCCACCTCTGAAATTGGTGCCCTGGTCCGAAAGCAGCTCTGTTGGTTTCCCCCGACGGGATATAAACCTCCTCAAGGCCATCAGGAAGGAGTCTGTGCTGATGGTTGACAGCACCTCAATATGGACAGCTCTTGTCGTGAGGCATTTAAAGAGTAAGCCCCATCGTTTCTCATTCCGTCGGCCGACTTTAACCTGCATCAGACCAAAACAATCAATCCCCGTAGAGTAGAAGGCTGGTTGATGTAGCCTGAGCCGTGCAGGGGGTAAGTCTGCCATTTTGGGGTTGACAGGTTGGGCTCTCCATCTCTGGCACTCAGGGCATGAGCGCTGTTCTCTTCTTATAGCCTCACGGCCACGAAGGATCCAGAACTTCCTTCTCAACTCTGCAAAGAGTCGCTCTGCCCCAGGGTGTTTCAAGTCATGGTCAACCTGTCGGATGAGCAGCTTAGTCACAGCATGTCTCGGGTCAAGGACTATAGGGTGAATAACGTCATCCTCCAGTTCCTGACAACGCCTCAGACGACCTCCGACCCGTATCAACTGGACTGATGCGTCATATTCTGGAGCCAGCGTGATTAAGCAACTGGAGGACGGGACTGGTTTCCCAGCTTCCAGACACTGGACTTCTTCAGGGAAGCTGTCTCTTTGAGCGGACTGCAGGATGCTGAGTTCCGCTTCCTTGAATTCCTCTGCTGTGGGAGTCTCTTTAGCGTCAGCAGCCGCCCCGTGAAGGTACCCCGCAGTGGCTTTCACCAGTTCACCAAATGTGCTAAACTGCTGAGTATCAGGTATGGAATGATGGGTGCCGGTTACTGTGCAAACCAGGCAGGTCGTGGGCCTTCGCAGCTCTTCAGTGATGTCCTCACTTGTTGTGACTGGGTGCATTGGCCACTGGTCAGGTGGCTGCCGCAGGAACGGGGGTCCATAAGCCCAACGATTCTCACCTGATAGGTCTTTCAGTGACTTTCCCCGGGTGAGGTCATCCGCTGGGTTTTGTGATGTCTCCACATAGCGCCAAGCATGGCTATCAGTCAGCTCTTGAATTTCTGCAATACGGGTTCCTACAAACACCTTAAAGCGGCAAGAGTCCGACTGGATCCAAGAAAGAACAGTTGTGGAGTCTGTCTCTGCTAAGGCGCTTCTCCGTACTACGTAAGCTGGCGAGTACCGCTTCAGGCCGCGCTGTGAGTGTAGGCATGTTACTCACCCGCAATAGTGGTGTGGCATATCTGAGGTTCATGGCCTCCTGATCTCTCCGTGACCTAGTCACTGGCTTCTCATTTCTGTATGGCAAGGTGTCCAGTTGCCAGAGCTTCTCTACTTGGTTAAAGAATTCAGCTGCCGGGGAAATGGTGGACATAAACAGACACTGTGTTGGGCGATTGCCCTGTTGGAGGGACTTGACTGGCCCTTGCAGCGACCAACCAAAACTGGTCTTTACCGCAGCTGGGCCCCCAGGTGGGCCGAGACGGACAGGTTCGATCGGGGTCACCAAGTGCGGACAGTCAGATCCTATCAACAGAAGTGGGTGAACCATTGTGAATGGCTGCAGGGGGAGCATCCTGAGGTGCTTATATCTGCGTTGGAGTCTCTTCACTGGGTAAGAGTGTTCCGCAAGGCCTAGTCCGTCTGCAGTAAAGGCGCTCTCAATAGTAAATGTCTTTGTTGGTTGACCAGTTGGAGATATTTTGAACGTCACCGATGAGCCATTTAGTGTTTTTACATCCTTCCGAACTGTTCTCAAGGTTAGGCTCTCTGGAGTTCCCTGCAGCTGCAACCTCTGGACGGCTTCCTGGAGGAGGATCGTCCTCTCTGAGCCATCATCCAATATGGCATATGTTTCCAAAGTGTGGTCACCATTGCGCAGTAGCACTTTACTGATCTTTAGAAGGACCTGATTGCAGCCGGCACAACGATCCAGGTACAGAACATCTGTGGTTGGCTTGAACTCTGCACCAGTGCCGTTCACTGGTGTGGTCTCATTCCTGCCGGACCGAAGATTAACCTCATGCAAGGCCTCAAGGTGCTTCCCCTTGCACGTCTTGCACAGGACTCTCAACCTGCACTGGGCGGCCTGATGGTGTCGGCCACAACGCCAGCAACGATTGTTGGACTTCACCCAGGTCGTCTTCTGCTCCTTGGTTAATTGCTTAAAGTTCAACCACTGGTCCAGAAAGTGTTGCGCGTTACTGCAGTAGGGGCAGTAAGCTTTAGGTTTCTCCGGAGCCCCTTGGTAGTCCAAGACTTCAGCTTGACCCGCTTGAGGTGGTGTGTCATGGGCAGTGCCATGCAGCACATTCGAGGTCTTCCTAGTGGCTTTCTGGTCTTTATCATGCTCCTTCTTTGCCCAACCTCTCCCTCTCTCGATATCCTCTATCTTGCTAAACCGGTCTCCGTCCTCCTGGATTTCCAGCTCGTATTCAAGCCACTCCGCAAAGTCCATTAAAGATGGGATTCCTACCTTCCAGGAGTGAAGATGGCGTCGAAAGGTGGCTCGAAGATCCTGAGGAAGCTTCCTTGTTAATCTGGCCACATGAGACCCACACCTTAACTCTATGCGTCCATCTTCACCAAGCTGCTCCAACATCCCGACTAGAGCTCGGACTCTCAGAGCAAACCTCCTGAATGCTACAGTAGAGACAGCTGGTGGGGCTGACCATAGTGTTTGGTCAGGGAAGCCATAGTGTCAGAGTAGGGGAATAAGGAGTTACTATAGGAATCAGCTATCAGGAGAGCTTCTTCAAACTTGAGGTGGTCACAGAGCACTTGGTACTTGAACATCTCTGTCGCCTCAGCAGGAAGAATATTGTCGAGTGCAAGCTTTAGTCTGGAAAACTCTCTGGGGTCACCCCGTGTGAACTTGGGGATAGATGGCGCCGGGCCCCTATATGTCTTCTCGTTGTTGTTCGGCAGTGGCACTGCAGAGGTTAGCCGTTGTGGGGGTCTTGGGGGTGCAATCGATGACGGCACCATATCATATTGTGGTTCTGACAGCATGGATGGGGCTGGTGACAGTCGTGCTTCCAACTGCTGCAGACGTTCTCTAAGGTCCTCCACAACATCAGCAGGTTGCCCTACGGGTGTAGGCTTATCTGTTGGTGGCTCATAATTATCATCACAGAATGCTACGGGTGGGGGAGGCGGCGGCAAATCATGATCGGCTATATTTCTGTCCGGTACTGCAGGCAGACGGTGCAGTTCCCTCATTGGCGGTGGTGGTGCGGCCTGCAAGAGGGGTGGTGGCATCCACTGTCCGACCCTGTCTCCTAGTGGTGGATGACGTGTTTCAGGTGATGAATGTAGCATGGGGTGTTGTGACTGTGGGGACCTGGTGCTCTCTCGTCTGGCAGGGGAGTGACTCTGTTGTTGGTGGTACAGCTGTGTGGTCTGTGAACGGGGAGGTGTAGTACCACTCCCATCCATCTGTCGTCTCAGGTCCATCACCATAAACTGCAACCTTCTGTTCTCCTCTTGTATTTGCTGCAACACATCCATTATTCCAGGTGGGCCCTGGTCTGGCCATGGCGTACTCACATATGCAGGTGCTGCAGCTCCAATATGACTGGGAGATGTCTCTATGAACTCAGCAGAATAATGTGTATGCTGTAGCGAGCGTTGGGTGAGGGGTGTCATCTCGGCAATTCCCTCTCTTCCTCCGCTCCAGCCAATCTCTTCTAATGCAGCGAAGGTACGGGGTGGGTAGCTTGCAGCCTGTGGGAGGGTGTACCCTTCATAATCCTCCATCCATCTGGGATGGGTTGTTCGCCGGCGTGGACGTACATCTTCACTTGGGGGAACCTGATCCATTTTCACCTCGTAATTACCTTATCCGGCTCGAAGGACCATTTGTTGGAGAGGTTCAAATGTAAAAGACTGGCTTCTCTGATTTGTAATCACAAAGTGTGTGTCTGTCAGAACGCACTAAGTTCCCCCAAGACTTATAAAAAATGATGACAACAGTCAGTTCTTTTATGGCAATTTAATCCAGTGTGGTTCTGGAATTACCCAAACAATAACAATCATCAATATACTTAACAATAGCACAAAAACGAAACAATAGTAATATATGTTCTGTACTCAACTGACAACAAAGGAAATGGTCAGCAGCATAAACATAACCCAGATGACCATTTAAACCATCCAAACAACTAGCCGTTAGCACCGCTAAATATGAACTGTAGCACCAGATATAAGCTCAACCAGCCGGCCTATCATATAAACAACACAACTTACATTTCTCTGGACGCACACTGAACCACAAACGGCAGGGCGACGGATACAATGTTGCAAACACAACCTTCTGCCTGCATTACTCGCATCTCACCGTCGTCAGTCTCTTCTTCTCTTTCTTATATGCAGTGGCACTCGGCCAGATTGGCGCTATTGCGCCCCTAGTGGCCGGATCTGGCCAAGTCCCCAGCTACAGTATGCAGCCTTCAAAACACCAATTCTGGAGCTCAACCAACCTTGGCCTCACCAAGGTGCCTGCATAGAACATTTCTCTTCGAAGCTTTCACCAGGGTAGGGAGCAAGGGACATTTTAATGTGCCTTTTCTCATTCCCATAAAATGAAAAAAAGATTTTGGAGCTCAATCTATCTTTTGTCGATTAAAAAGCTGCCTTTCATTCACTAGATAGAAAATAACCGGAATGGCGGTACTGAAAATACTTTGCTGACATCTGGTACTAATCCTCTGAAGGGGAGAAAATTTTGTGTCCCAGAGTATTAGTTCAGGGGGGATTAGGTTAATTTAATGGAATGATTTATTGTTGTAGGGCAAGATGGATCAAAATACCTAGACATGTTCAGCCATCACTATGTCTAGCCTTAAGTAGGGGATACCAACAAGGCCATTATTTACCACAGGACTGGGGAGATTTGGTTAAGAGTGGAGGTCCCCAACCTTTATAATCCAAAGATCCATCTTTGCCCTCAGGCCAGCTAAATAAAACTCGTTCAAATGTTTAACATGTCAAATAAGATTTTCAAAAAGGAGTACTAAGATTTTTTGATAAATATCTTGTATAGGAAATACTTCATAGAATAAAACCCTAGTTTATTTCTATTTTTATGTTTAAAAAAAAAACTTTTGTAAAAAGAGATGGATACATTTTCTATGGATGTTGATTATTTGTGGCAAATTCGGTTAGAAACGCGAGTCCGTACTCGCGTTCTGGTGAATTGAGAAACGGCCAAAGACAGGAAACAAAGGAGCTGCTGAAGTTCAGGAAGTAGTGGAGCTGTGCTTATAGCCTATTAGTGAAAGAAATTAATCTGCTTCTTAGAGATGCACAGGCAGGCCCCTGATGTGGCCAGTGACATATATCATCCTTTACCTGCGGGCTTGACCTCTACTTCTTTTTGATGTTAATGCAGAAAAACCTATTTCTTATAGGTATGTAAACATGAACAGAATGAGTATTTGTTGCACTTTTTTAAAAGGTGGGAGAACTCTGTCTCCACAGACAGCCACAGGCCAAATGTTTGTATTTACTGTTTTTTCTTTTCCTCATGTCTCTCTCCCCTTTGGAGGCAGCAGAGCTCTTTGGGCCCCACGAAATTGGAAAGCCCTGCTAACCACCCTTGACTCCTCCACTCCCACCCCCACAACTTTTCCCCAACCCAGAGACACAGTTCTAGTTTCCATTAATAACACTATTTATTCATTTTATT
This sequence comes from Fundulus diaphanus, assembly GCA_037039145.1. NCBI lineage: Eukaryota > Metazoa > Chordata > Actinopteri > Cyprinodontiformes > Fundulidae > Fundulus > Fundulus diaphanus. The sequence goes on along the minus strand of CM073136.1, from coordinate 16,515,298 downwards.
AATCTTAGGATGCACTTAAATTGTGGAGAGGCACATTCCTGGCTTTTACATTTGATCTTTGTTGTTCAAATGTTAATAAATATGTAAAAATAAATAAAACCATTACTGTCCCCGTTTCCTAATTTCATCATGATGAGATGTATTGATTTTTATCCACGAGCAAGAAATGTCCCCAGATTTGATTTCAGAAATCTGGTCACCTTACTTTGAGGTCCTCTGGACTTGATAAAGAACTAATAGAAGTACAGGCCATTTACAATTTACCCACTTTATATTTTAGTGTTGTCTGTCTTTTACACCATCTTGGGTTTTTAAGGCTTTACTTAGTTTTTCACAAACGTTTCCTAATTGCCTATGGATGAAACCAAGGATTATGCCCAGCTTGCCTGTAACTCTGACCCTGGTGTCTTCACGAGAGCCTTTTGTGACCTAGATGCTGAAATCGGTTGCTGAATTAAAGCAAAACCTGAGTATGAAACAAGCTGAACATGAGGAAATGCTGGATTTCCGGGCACCCTGTCACTAAACCTGTGGGAGCACTGTCTGTAGCTGCTTGCTATGCATCAGAATGAACTCAAAAACATGAACATTTTATACTCAATTTAATGAGGATGTGGAAGTTGACTCAGACCTTTTTCTTTATGCGGTAGCAGTGAAGACACAGGATCGGTGGAAAACAAGCGCAGCCTTCTTTAGAGATTGCCATTATTTAGATGAGTCATCAAAGGACCACTGGGCTAAACATTGCTCTCTCTGATACCAGCAGCCTGCTCACAGCGATGCCTCTCTAGTCCTTTGTCTGTGACCTTTCCTCAAACAAGGAGCGCTACCTTACATCCAATTTGTTTTTCCAAGAGTGTTTTCGGGTTGAAATAAAACGACAAGAGCGGTTTTCGGAGCCTATTATACAGAGATAAGGATTAAAACAATTAGCCTTGTTCTAAATTCTGCCAGAGACTCATCGGTTTGGGAAAAGCTGTTGCTTCATTTTCAATGATGGTATCCTCAGAAGCAGTTGAAGACGTGGCTCATTTTAGCTCTTAAAGAGTAGTAGCCATTACTTGTGATAAAAAAATCAAAAAGCAAACCAAATCACTAGATCAAAAAGCAGGCCATCTCAATCTTGCTACAATATTTACAGCCAGAAGCTGCAGACGTTACGCTGCTGTGGGATAGCAAGTACCTGAGAAATGAAAATGTCACGATACTCATTGTGGAAATAAGGGCTGTCTCACAAAATGCATTACAGTTTAAGTAAAGGCTAAATTGGCATTGACGTTTTTCCCCCAACACAGGGGTCGTCAACCTTTGCAATCCAAAGAGACATTTTTGCCCTCACACCGATCAAATAAATTTTGTCTAGAGTCACGAAAATGTATGGACCTTTTTTTTGAAGAAACAAAAAGCTTATCAAGTTTTATGAATACCTGCTATATAAACTTTGATTGTATTTTTTTGCCTTCAGGTCAGGTTTCTAAGCTTCAGAACAGAGAAAGTCTTCAAGCTTTTGAAACGAGAGAAGGGGAAAAAAAATTACTGAAAATTTTAGGCATGGACCGATATTAAATTGGTGCATTATCAAAATTGCATGCCACAAACAAATACCACATGACACATCGCCCTAATTTTACTTATCGTACCGATATACAGTAGATACGTTTAAAAAAACCAACATTGTCGATACCGATATTAATGCTGAACAGAAGATTTCATATTTGAACATGTAGGAATACAAATCCAGATATTGCAGCATAATGACAAAGAAAATGACTAAACAAAAAAGTATTCTGTTTCAACTATTAGTGCCATTCTCTTGTGGGAGTTCTCTGCTACGGCTAAAATTTAACAAAAACTGTTTGTTAAATTATTTGTTATATATTTTTTTTCAAGATGGCGCTGCGCAGGCAGCAGCCGGTCACATCGGCTGTATCTCTTCTTTTCCTACTTTTTCCTCTTTATAGCATTTTTTGGAGTGTTTGTATATTAGTGAATACCGGATCGGGTATCCTTAACATATGTGCACTGAAGAAGCCAACTTTTGGGACTTTAGTGCTTAGTTTTCTGCTATTTTCGGCAATTTTCGACGCAGCAAGGGGAGATCCCTTTGTCCGCGACTCCGAGCGTCCCATTGTTTATACGCGGACCCAGCTCCTTGGACTACGGGAATCTATGCGCTGCGGCCCAGATCGCCACCACACTGAGAAACCAGACATCTCCGCAGACATACGGAGGAGACGGCGAGGCTGCAGGGGTGGAAGGAGGAAGCGGAAGAAGAGTTATTTACCATCGGTTGTCATGGGAAACATAAGATCTCTCCGCAACAAGACCGAGGAGCTCACACCACTAACTCGTTTCCAAAGGAAGTACAGGGACGCTAGTATTATGTGCTTCACGGAGACGTGGTTAGATGGATCTGTCCCGGACTCAGTGGTCTCTCTGGACGGCTTTAAATCATCCGCGCGGACAGAACTTTGGCGGAGAGCGGAAAAAAGAGAGGAGGGGGGCTGGTGGTGTTTGTGAATGAGAGATGGTGTAACGCAGCTTATGTTCACGTGAAGCAGCAGATATGCTGCTCGGATGTCGAAACTCTCGCAGCGAGTTTGAGACCTTATTACTTGCCGCGAGAGTTTGGTCACGTGACCGTGCTCTGTGTTTATATCCCTCCCTCCGCAGACGCCGCCGCTGCGTGTGAGGGGATTCACGGCGCAGTAAACAAAATGCAAAATGCCCGCTCTCTCCTACTGATCACAGGAGATTTCAACCATGCCTCCCTCTGTTCCACCCTCCCCACGCTCACCCAGTACGTCACGTGTACAACAAGGGACAATAAGACGCTGGACCTCTTCTATGCAAATGTTAAGGACGCATACACCTCCGCCCCCCTCCCCCCACTCAGACGCTCGGATCACAACCTTGTCTACCCCATTACATTCCACTGGTGAGGAGGACAATAGCACAGAAGAAGTCAGTGAAAGTTTGGTCAGACGAGGCCAGTGAGAGACTGAGGGATTGTTTCAGAACCACAGACTGGAGCATGTTCCAAAGCTCTCATGGTGATGACATCAACAGCCTGACTGAATGCATCACTGGCTACATGAACTTCTGTTTGGAGAGCATTGTGCCAACACGAAGGCTACGATGCTTTCCAAACAACCCCCCCTGGGTGACCCCTGAGCTGAAAGACCTCCTGAACCAGAAGAAGAGGGCTTTCTACTCAGGGGACAGGGAGGGGCAGCGTAGAGTTCAGTGGGAGCTCCAGTAGAGGATCAGGGCGGCAAAGAAGGACTATGGGAAGAAGATGGAGGAGCAGCTGGCGCAGAACGTCAGAGATGTGTGGAGAGGTCTGAAGAAAATCTCCGGCTTTGGACAGAGGACCAGCAGGGCTGCAGACGGTGACACCAAGTTTGCAGATGAGTTGAACAGGTTCTTCACCCGGTTTGACTCCCCCCACACTGGCCCCCTCCCTGCCGTCAACCCTCCACAAGTCTCCAACCACCAGCCCTCCAGAGACCAACCATCCCCCCTGCCGCCACTCTCACCAACCACCGACTCATCCACACCTTCGGTCCTGCCTTCCTCCCCCCTCACAGTCACACCAATGCAGGTGAGAGGTCAGCTGATGAGGCTGAAACAGAGGAAAGCCTCAGGACCGGACGGCATCCCCCCCAGGCTGCTGAGGACCTGTGCAGATGAGCTCTGTGAAGTCCTCAGCTACATCTACAATCTGAGCCTCAGCTTGGGGGTGGTGCCCACCCTGTGGAAGACCTCCTGTGTGATACCAGTTCCCAAAACACTGCACGCCAAGGAACCGGCCCACTTCAGACCAGTCACCCTGACCTCCCACCTGATGAAGACCATGGAGCGCCTCATCCTAACACACCTACGCACCGTGGTGAGCCCCACCCTGGACCCGCTGCAGTTTGCCTACCGGCCCAAGATCGGAGTAGAGGACGCCATCATCTACCTACTGCAGCGGGCGCTCATCCACCTGGAGACCACCGGGAGCGCTGTGAGAGTCATGTTCTTTGACTTCTCCAGCGCTTTTAACACCATCAGACCGGTGCTGCTGAGGGGGAAGCTGGAAGACGCTGGGGTGGACAAACATATTGCTGACTGGACCATCGACTACCTCACTGACCGCCCTCAGCACGTGCGGCTGCACGGCTGTCAGTCAGAGGTGGCACTCTGCAGCACCGGGGCCCCCCAAGGCACTGTTCTGTCTCCATTCCTTTTCACCCTCTACACCTGAGACTTCACCTACAACATGGACAGCTGCCATCTTCAGAAGTTCTCTGATGACTCGGCCATCGTGGGCTGTGTGTCTGAAGGGAACGAGCTGGAGTACCGGTCGGTCATCATTAACTTTGTGGACCGGTGTGAGAAAAACCATCAGTGTCTAAACACCAGTAAGACCAAGGAGATGGTGATCGACTTCAGGAGAAGACCCCCACCTCACTCCCCCGTGAACATCCAGGGGCAGGACATTGAAACTGTGGAGAGTTTCAAATACCTGGGTGTTCACGTCAACAATAAACTGGACTGGACTCATAACACAGACGCTCTGTATAAGAAGGGCCAGAGCCGCCTCCACCTCCTCAGGAGGCTGAGGTCTTTTGGTGTGAGCAGGCCCCTGCTTAAGGCTTTTTATGACTCTGTGGTGGCCTCAGCCCTCCTCTCCGCTGTCGTCTGCTGGGCCCCTGGTTGCGCAGAGAGGGACAGAAAGAGGCTGAATAAGCTGGTGAGGAAGGCCACTTCTGTCCTGGGCTGCTCTCTGGACTCTGTGGAGGAAGTGGTGGAGAGGAGGGTGTTGTCCAAGCTCAGATCCATCATGGACAACACCTTGCACCCCCTGCACCAGACTGTAGAGGAGCTGAGCAGCTCCTTTAGTGACAGACTCGGACATCCTGTCTGTAAAAAGGAGCGTTACCGCAGGTCATTCATCCCTGCTGCTATCAGATTATACAATGCTGCACTATAACTGTAATAACCAACGTGCAATAACTAAAGTGCAATTCTATTTAATACACTGTGCAATAATCCTGAAAGAAGTGACTTCTGCTGCTATTGCCACATGAATATATGTCAATACATATGTATATAAGTCACCGTGAATGTACATAAGACATCCTCTGCCTTATTTCTATTTTGTATTTTTTTATTCTTATTTTTCTTATCTACTTCTATTTTTGATCCACTGTATAAACGAGGACACACTGTATATAACTGATGCACCTTGTCCTACTTTTGGCACCTTCTTCTGATTATTGACTACTGAGCCGATGTGACAAGTGAATTTCTCCAATGTGAGATCAATAAAGCCTATCTTATCTCTTATCAGCGCCACTGAGAATTGTTCAGAATAACAAGCTTATGGCAAAACTTGAACATGTCTGTGTGCCATCTTTTCACCCATTTAAAACTGGGCTACAGATTGTACCCAGTATGCCTAAAGTCGTGGTTAGGTTCATGCTCAGGTTTCTTGGATTGAAAAAACAGTGCAAGCTAAATTGCTTTTCTTGCTGCACAGTCACAGCTCTCGGGGCGCTTTATCAGTCAGAGAGATGCAGCCGGCAGCCGCTCTGCATCAGGGCTTTCCTAACAGCCCACAGGGTTGTACAAGTGATGAGAAGGCATAGAGATCAATTGGATGTTCTTCCTCTCTGAAGGATTTAGAGTATTACTCCCAAGGGGAGAGATAAATGGCTTCTCATTTTCCATAGCAGCAGATTAATCCTCTGCAGGTTCACATCATCCCGGGGTTTTTACATCCCGGTGTCTCAAGACCAGGGCATAATTTTGATGGTAAAAAAAACCAAACGTGCAAAATATTATCTTTCTCTGTGCTAACAATACACTAGCTCTAGCTGGTTTTAAAAATAGAGGAACAAGTCCACAGCCGAGGCTTGCCTCAATTAAAATTGAGGGAGAGTCTGTAAATTCTCTTAGGTCAGGAGGTGGAGGTGCTGGGGGGACACAAAGCAGGTCCGTCCAGGTTGGAAAGGATCCTTGTCAGATGACATTTCTTAGATTCAAAGAAGGTCAGCTATGCTGGACACTGCAGGCTCATTGTCAGAAATAATTGGCTCATCCAACTTGCCAGTTTGTACTTGTACATCCTGTGTAATCCTGGGCTTATTTTCGCCTGAGGCAGCCAGGCTCGGAGAGGGTGGCCCTGGATTTGGTTGGGATTGTTGTCCCAAACTGTTTCCGCTCAGTCAGATTGATTACAGCTCATGGACTTTGTGTCCATTGTCTAGCCTGGGGAGCAGTAATGGCTGCATTGTCCGACGCATCACTTGGATTGGATGCACAAATGTGTGTTGGACAGGTTTACGCATCCAGCTGTGTTTTATAGTGTTAGCAGCTAATCCTGATGATTGAATTAAAGTGATCGGGGGATTAGTGTGCCACCGGTTAACTCAACAGAACGTGAGTGATAATGGAACGTATTGTTTTTGTTTGGTGAGTCTTAGTGACTCACCAAAGGTCCCATCAAGACTTAAGTTAATTCTGCTGTTATCTTAAATGATATCAAATTCTTCTCTTTTGTTAATGTCGCTTAGCGATACAATTACTTTTTACACATTTAAGAGGCTTCAAGTACAATCTTCTGGTGCCAGGAAGTCTAAGGAGCCATCTCTTTGCATATTTTAAAACAAATTCTAATGAATTTAGAACGTTTTTTTTCCCCAGAAACTAATAACATGTTTTCACAGAAAATCAAATTGATATAAATCACTTTGATTACCACCTTCTGAGTTTTTATTTACCACGGCCACTGATTTGAGATGAATCCAAATGAGTTTTAGAGGGAGTGATTGCTGTGTTCTGGATAATTTGGTCTGCCTCTTGTAACGCCTGGTGTTTTGCTGAATGGCTCTGGATCCTGATGTGTCATTTTGCTTCTGTTGTGTCCGCTAAAAATAAATTGGCTTTGACGTAAAATAAATTTGTCAACAATCTCATTCCACAGGGGATAAGAGAGAGGAAAAGAGGCTGTCGCTCAGTCTGATGGATTATGGGGTCTTTGATTTAAGATGCGGCACGCTGATGCTCCATATGGATGAGGCTCACCCAGTCAACAGGGATGTGGCATAATTGCTGCCAAGTGTTTGTTAGAACAGGACAAACACAGGGAAAACCTAATTCTAGTGTAAATGGCTTTGTCAATCCTGTAAAAGAGAAAAAAAAGATCAGGATTTGTGCATGTGTGTGTGGGGGCCAGCTATGAGCTGTGTGTGACTGTAAGAGGAGCTATGCAAATACACATTTTAGTCTTGCTGCATCATCCATCAAGAGCAGCCAGTGGACGTTCACTCTGGCTCGTTCACGCCTTCTCCTCCATCACTTTGTTTTTCCTGAATACTTAGCGTGACCTATCCTTCATTTGAGTGAGATGAAATGTGACAGGACCTGAACAACCTGGGGGAACAGGGAGGACGTAGCCACAGGGAGCAAAAACTCTATATTTAGAAAAGCAAAATGCAAATTTTTTGGATGGAGCTGAATGGTGCCCTTTGTTAAATATGCAGTGCCTTGCAAAAGTATTCACACCTTTTAAACTTTTCCACACCTTTTCAATTTACAGCCACAAACTTCAGTATATTTAATAGGTATTTTATATGTTGGTTCAACGCAATGTAGTGCAGGACATGTAAGGAAAAACAAGAATGATGTAGTACATGTCTTTTTTTTTTTTTTTTGCATAAAAATAGATAAACTAAAAACTGAGCCGGTATGTCGCATTTGTTCCAAAGCAGTGGCAACAACACGCAGCAATACAACAAACCTGCAGCTGCACCTAAAACACAATCACCCAATGCAGTTTTTCACAGCTTGGCAAAAAAAACTACTGCAACCAGTGGGTCGCCTCAGTCTTCCTGACAATCCTCAGTCACTGGAGCATTTAATCGCCAAACCAAATACAAAAAAGGGCATTGAAAATTGGTGTGCACTTTCAGACACTGTAGTTCGCTTCATCTCTAAAGAGATGCTGCCCTTTAATTTAGTTGAAAAGCTGGCATTTCGAAAAATTTTGTAAATATTATACACCCAATACAAATTGCCTGGGAGAACATACCTGCCACAAACAGCAATTTAAATTTCACAGCTGTAAATCCCAATAATTTCTGGAACAGTTTATCATCCAGCAAAATTTGTTATAGTGACAGGCCGTCACGATATATAGACAACACTTGACATTTTGCAATGTCTTTATTTGCAAGAAATGGTGAAATTATGTATTTTTCCTTTCACTGCACAATGATGCCCTAATTTGTGTTTCTTCCTCACTTCAAATCCCTAATAATGTACACTGAACTTTGTGCTTGTAGCATGACAAAATGAGAAAAGGTGGTATGAATATTTTTACAAGGCAGTGTAAGACGCCAGTGTGTCTGTAGTCTGCAAAAGCCTCCAGCAACAGTGTGTTGACTTCAATTAAATTTTATTTCCTGATTAAACTATGATGTAATTGCACGGACGGCGTTTTCACTCAGCTAATGCTGGGAATATTGCAGGGTGACAAATAAACCTGTTAATCAGCAGTCACATACAGTTGGTGAAAAATGATGTTTTGTACATGCCCGTTTCAGTAGCTTCTGCACTGGTGGTTAATAGCAGCATTCTGGTTCCATGACTTGCTAGTGCTTTCGGTGTGTAATGTTGCACCCTGTTAAAGTCCAACACAGTGGTTCTCTCATCGATATTGAAGCCCAGTGCAAATGGGGCACCAAGCAGTAAGTAGTCTGTAAATCAATCAAACTCCCTGAAGTGTGCAAGCTTCTCGGCCTGGGAGAGGCTGTAAATGTTTATTGCTTAGCTGAATCTCCAAAGCCAAAAAAACACGACCAAACACTCAGTGATTCAGCGTGTACTTTCAACTTCAAGATGATACATGTTGAATTTAATTTCTCCTGCTTGACTGCATTTACTGGATTTGTAGCGCTCATGGCGTAGCGGGTAGCGCGACCTATGTTTGGAGGCCTTTAGTCCTCGACGCGGACGACCTGGGTTCGAGTCCGACCCGCGGTCCTTTGCTGCATGTCTCTCCCCTTCTTCCGCCCATGTCCTGTCAGTCTACTGTCAAAAAAAGCGAGCCACTAGAAGCCGATCCTAATGTTTTGTTGTTTAGCTCCTTATTTAGTATCCCAAGTTGTGTAAGAAGTTGCTATTTGCTTATTTTGTCAAACGCTGTGTTCAGGTAGAGCCTGCTGTCGGCTGCTTAAAATTCGTTGGCGGTGTAAGATGTGCAACAACAACAAAGCTTTTATTTTGAAGGTTATATTTTACTTTTAAACTTTTGTTTCCCAGTAAACAAAGACATTTCAGTTCATGCTACAGAGAATGAGAAAGATTGAATCTAAATCAACAAGACATGCACACAGGTATTTGTTTAAATATGAAAAAAATATCCCCAAGTTTTTTTCAAGACGTGTATTTTATGGTGAGCTTAATTTTTTGTTAGCTATCATCCATTTTAGATAAATAGGGCAATCTCTGTCCCTTCAGGTTTGTCACAGTCGAGATGTGTTTTGTGAACACAAATCCCATCGAGTTTGGCTTCAGAAAGTTACGTTTTATTCTTTTCTACTAAGTGAAGATAGTTTTTGTGCTGCAAGTCAGCCAGCATGCCAAAGAACTTTTTACTGACTTTGAACAAAAATGACAAAAACTTTGACAGAAAACAATATTTTAGCAAAACCTCCTTTTTAAAGCGGTTTTCCCAGAGCAAGTTCAGCTGTACTGGGGGTTGTTGAGGTCGATACATCACTGAGCTGAGCATAAAAGTTGCTACAGCGCTAAAAACGATCTGTGTCTGTTAGGGTAGGACCTCACTGACCTGTATGCACCTCTAATCTTTTTACACCGGGTCAGTTGGATCTCCATGCTGCACCCAGAGACATTCAGTTTTCTCTCTAAGCTCATAGGCAACAATAACGTGATGTGTTTTCAGCAACTTAGTCAAAAAAAGTTATTTTAAGAACTATCTTACCAGAATTTAGATCCAATGTTTTTGTGACCTCTTTGTCCCTACATGTTCAGGACCATTTTTTGAGTGATCGCTGCTGTCGGTCCGTACAGTGACGCTCAAATTTCCCATCCTCCTTGACCGCTCCATTCTGTTCACGAACGTGCATGTCCATGCGATGGAGCAACTATGTTGTTATTTTAATTAATGAAAAACATTTTTTTTCCCTCCCACATTTTCCATGACTTCTCCGAACGTCACCATCAGCGGACAAGCTCTCTGTCCTTCACTGTCAAAATACGGAACAAGTCTATTTTCTACTTCGTTCCGGTCCGTCAGACTCCTGTCAGAGAAAAATAGCCCGCTATTTTCTACTGAAATTCCTTTAAAATAATGAAGTGTGGATTTAAATGTGTATTAACGTAAGCTAAAACACAAATTAAATACAAAAACATATACGGCTCCGTTATATCCCCTTTTTTTAATGGCGTGAAGGCGTACCGCTTGCGCATGCTTTCCTCGAGCTCCAAGGAACTCAGAGCGGCGCAAGACTGAGTAACCGTGGCTGTAGTAGGCATTGCTCTTCACGGACTCAGAGACGATCTGGAACGGAGCGGACAAGTCCAGGAGCGGATGATGTGGAATCTGGGGGTTAGAGTTGTCACAAAAATCTTGCTGCGCACAGAAGTGGTTTGCACGCCACAAATGACGTGGTCATGGGACTGGGAGGTATGAATCATACTGAAGAGTAGAAATGCATGGAGAAATTGGTTGGTGGCTGGAATCTTAGGATTTTCATCTTCATGAGCCTTGACTGCTGACCGACGAGTCAGGAGCTTAAAAGTCTGATCTCTTTCTACTCTGTGAGCGCAACACCCCTGTGACGATGCTTGTTACTGTGGAAAAAAGACTCAATGCTAGCTACTTTCAGTATTAGTGATATGTTAAGATCTGAGAAAGCCCGTCCGTCCGTCCGTTTTCTTCCGCTTATCCGGGGTCGGGTCGCGGGGGTACCAGCTTCAGTAGGGAGGCCCAGACGTCCCTCTCCCCGGCCACTTGGGCCAGCTCCTCCGGGGGAATCCCAAAGCGTTCCCAGGCCATCCGAGAGACATAGTCCCTCCAGCGTGTCCTGGGTCTTCCCCTGGGCCTCCTCCCGGTGGGACGTGCCCGGAACACCTCACCAGGGAGGCGTCCAGGAGGCATCCTAACCAGATGCCCGAGCCACCTCAACTGGCTCCTCTCGACGTGGAGGAGCAGCGGCTCTACTCTGAGTCCTCCCCGGATGACTGAGCTCCTCACCCTATCTCTAAGGGAGAGCCCAGACACACTACGGAGAAAACTCATTTTGGCCGCTTGTATCCGGGATCTCGTTCTTTCGGTCACGACCCAAAGTTCGTGACCATAGATGAGGGTAGGAACGTAGATCGACTGGTAAATCGATGAAGCCAATAGGACCACGTCATCCGCGAATAGCAGAGACGCAATCCTAAGGCCACCAAAACGGATCCCCTCAAAACCTTGGCTGCGCCTAGAAATTCTGTCCATAAAAGTTATGAACAGAATCGGTGACAAAGGGCAACCTCACCGGAAACGAGTCCGACTTACTGCTGGCAGACCAGACTCTGACACCGGTCGTACAGAGACCTGACAGCCTTTATTAAAGGGCCCGGTACTACATACTCCCGGAGCACCCCCCACAGGATCCCTCGGGGGACACGGTCGAATGCCTTCTCCAGATCCACAAAGCACATGTAGACTGGTTGGGCAAACTCCCATGCCCCCTCCAGGATCCTGCTGAGGGTGTAGAGCTGATCCAGTGTTCCACAGCCAGGACGAAAACCACACTGCTCTTCCTAAATCCGAGATTCGACTATCCGACAGACCCTCCTTTCCAGAACCCCTGAATAGACCTTACCAGGGAGGCTTAAGAGTGTTTTTCCTCTGTAGTTGGAACACACCCTCCGGTCCCCCTTTTTAAATAGGGGGACCACCACCCCAGCTTGCCAATCCAGGGGAACTGCCCCGATGTCCACGCAACGCTGCAGAGCCCCGTTAACCAACACAGCCCCACAACATCCAGAGCCTTAAGGTACTCAGGGCGAATCTCATCCACCCCCGGAGCCTTTCCACCGAGGAGCTTTTTAACAACCTCGGCAACCTCAGCACCAGAGATGGGAGAACCCAACCCAGAGTCCTCAGGCTCTGCTTCCGCAATGGAAGACGTGTTGGTGGGATTAAGGAGGTCTTCGAAGTATTCCGCCCACCGACGCACGACGTCCCGAGTCGAGGTCAGCAGCACACCTAGGCTTGTCCCGATCCGATCCACGTATCGGATCGGACGCCGATATTTGCAAAACAATGCCTTGTATCGGCAAGGCATGTAAAAATGCCGATCCAGACGGCCGATCCAGATTTTAAAAAATCCGGTCCGTATTTTCCAGTTACGCCGATTGAAACAATCCATTCCACTATTTTGCAGCAGTGTTCCGCTAATCCGGTCCGCATTTTCCAGAAGACCTTCAACACACGGGGAAAATGTCAGCGGTGTGGGATTATTTTATCCTGCACGACGAAAAAGATGAGGTGGAGTGTAAAACATGCCACATTAGAGTCAAGTGTGGTGGTAAGGCTGTGAGACATTTTAACACAACAAATATGATCAAGCATCTAGTGAAATATCATCATAAAGAACAACAAGAGTTTCTAAAGAAAACCGACGACAAGAAAAAGAAAGGTCCTACACAACTAACTCTAGCAGAAACATTTGGGAAGCGTGACATGCTGCCACGTAATAGTGCTAAAGCCCAGGGGATAACAAGAGTCATTGCTGAGGAAATAATTCTGGATGACGAGCCATTATCTCTCGTCAGTAAAGTGGGCTTTAGACGCACCATCCAACACCTGGAACCACGATACAGCATGCTTCAAACCATGAAGGCTACCTTACTGGATGCTGTGCACACGCGTTTTGACTACATGGAAACTGAACCCCTCAATGCAGTGGCAACAATGCTGGATCCACGCTACAAAGACAAGTAAGTGTTTATTATTATTATTATTTGAGTGAGTTACAAGCTATAGTACAATAATTAAAATATTTTACTCTACAGTTGTCATTTATTTCTAAATAAAAGATTCTCCACTGTAAAATCTATTAATAAAGTGTCCTACCATGACTATGAAGCTCATCCCAGTGGGAAATTAGTCCCTAACTATGGCGTACCTGACATGGAACAACCAGACATAGTGCTTTAGGTTAATAGAATATATTAATTAGGCTATGAATTCTTAAAAAAAAAACATTGTCCCCATTCTTTTTTTACAACTCGACTGCTGATTATTATTATTGTTATTATTGTTCAGTTATCTGATCTATGTGATCTATTTTGTATGTTACTTGTTGTCATTGAACATTAATATGTGGACACTGGCTGAAACAATATAAAATAATTGATACATCTTTATTACATTTTATCCAAATGTTAAGGTTCTTCACTGCTACCAACCTGGATCAGGCAAAGGAGGCAGTAAAAGTAGAGGTGAGGAAAATGTAACAAGAGCTGAAGACCATGCCCTCTAGAGAAGGTGTGGCTGAAGCTGAGACAGCAAAGCAACCACCAGGAATGCAGGCTGGAAGCTCAACCAGCAGCCTGTGCTGCTACTTTGACGAGATACTGGAGGAGAACTGCACAGTAGGTCCGTCTGAGCAGCAGATCACCCCAGGGGCACTGTTTCAGTTGGAGAGCTACCTCAGTGAGCCTCCACTTGGACGTGAGAACAATCCTTTTCACTACTGGAGAGACAATCAGGCTCGACTACCCACCCTGGCAGCAACAGCAGCCAAGTTCCTCAGTGCTCCTTGCACCAGCGTTGAAAGCGAAAGGCTTTTTAGCGCAGTCTCACTCATCATTGATGAACACAGGAGCAGGCTGACACCTGAGAATCTTGAAATGCTCGTCTTTGTAAAAAAGAATCTCCCCATCATGCTTGGACAGCAGTCAGGGCAAACAGTTGAAGGGAGTGTGTAGATGGAGACTAGGTGTGGAGGAGATTGGGGACTACAAGGCATTTTTGTGTAATAGTTCACAATATTATTTGCACAGATTTTTTTCATGCAGTGTTTTTTTTTTCAAGAGTAGAGTACTGATTCTGAGTTAATAGACTATTTTCCACTCTTGTCTGTTTTGCATTTTTATTACAACTTACAGTAATACTTGCACCTTTAACTGTTCATGGTTTTACTGTTCACTGTGCAATTTCAGATTGCTATTCATAATTTTGTCCAGTTTGTGTTTATCTCTTAATAAACGGGTAAGTTTGTTGTTGGTACCAATCATTGTGTTTTACTCAATCTCACCTAATTCAGCTGGCAAGATGTTATCAAGAGTACTAAAACCCTTTTCAACATGAGTCTTACAACTAAGGCTAAATACCTTAACTTAAACTTAAATACATGCTCGGATAGGCTGGTATCGGCCAGTATCGGTATCGGATCGGAAGTCCAAAAACAATATCGGTATCGGATCGGAAGTGTAAAAACCTGGATCGGGACATCTCTAAGCACACCACCCCCACTATAAACAGTGTTGGTACCGCACTGCTTCCCCCTCCTGAGACGCCGGATAGTGGACCAGAATCGCTTCGAAGCCGTAAGGAAGTCTTTCTCCATGGCCTCTCCGAACTCTTCCCACGCCCGAGTTTTTGCCTCGGCGACTAGCTGAGCCGCCTGCCGCTTCGACTGCCGGTACACATAAGCTGCTTCCGGAGTCCCACAGGCCAATAATGCCTGATAGGACTCCTTCTTCAGCTTGACGGCTTCCCTCACCGCTGGTGTCCACCAGCGTGTTCGAGGGTTGCCGCCGCGACATGCACCGACAACCTTGCGGCCACAGCTCCGACTAGCCGCCTCAACAATAGAGGCCGCGGAACATGGTCCATTCAGACTCAATGTCCTCCGCCTCCCTCGGGACGTGTTCAAAGTTCTCCCGGAGGTGGGAGTTAAAGCTCCGTCTCACAGGGGACTGCCAGACGTTCCCAGCAAACCCTCCCAATACGTTTGGGCCTGCCAGGTCTGACCGGCTTCCTCCCCCACCATCGGAGCCAACTTACCACCAGGTAGTGGTCGGTGGAGAGCTCCGCCCCTCTCTTCACCCGAGTGTCCAAGACATGCGGCCGCAGATCAGATGAAACGACAACAAAGTCGATCATTGAACTGCGGCCTAGGGTGTCCTGGTGCCAAGAGCACATGTGGACACCCTTATTCTTGAACATGGTGTTTGTGATGGACAATCCATGACGAGCACAGAAGTCCAACAACAGAACACCACTCGAGTTCAGGTCAGGTGGGCCATTCCTCCCAACCACGCCCCTCCAGGTCCCACTGTCATTGCCCACGTGAGCGTTGAAGTCCCCCAGCAAAACAAGGGAGTCCCCTGGAGGGGCACTCTCCAGTACCCCTTCCAAGGACTCCAAAAAGGGTGGGTAATCTGAACTGCCGTTTGGTGCATAAGCACAAACAGTCAGAACCCGTCCTCCCACACGAATGCGGAGGGAGGCCACCCTCACGTTCACCGGGGAGAACCCCAACATGCAGGCACCGAGATGAGGGGCAACAAGTATGCCCACCCCAGCTCGGCGCCTCTCACCAGGGGCAACTCCAGAGTGGAAGAGAAAGCCAATAAATGTTATAGGTTACATAAAAGGGAACTTTACTCAAGGCAATACATTGATACATGTCTGCTGTTCATTTAAGCTGCCAGAGAGAGAGCAAGACTTTATCACATAACAGGAAGGTTAAAATGTGTCATAATAGTGAAGATTGTTGTTTGACCGAAGCGCAGAGAGGAAGTCTGAGGCGCATGGGGAGTTTCTAGAAAGTTTTACTTGAAGGTAGAGTCTGCGGTTTCCCCAAACTTCATGTGCATGTGGAGTTTTTCAAAACTCCACATGCACTAGACCATCTTACCTTCTCTTCTGCTCCTCAGGGGATCACGTGAAAAAATCTCCCAGATCCACTCTGGTCTTATTTCTTTCTTCTGAGACATTTCTCCTCTCATAAACTTGTAAGACAGTTTGCTTCTTGTGACTCTCAGCCATATTCAAAGTATACGGTGAGAGCCGCAGAGCTACAATGAGTGGTTAACACCGACGCTGGATACATAAACACTAGAAGTGTGCATGCGCAGCCAGCAATAGGAAACTAACATGAGCGCAACATAATGAGCATGTGGGACAACCAATAGATACGTTGACCCCCCGACCACCCGCAACTTGAGGGACAGGGGGCGTGGCCAGGACCAACCCTTTGACCAATCCCTGCCATTCAGACAGGATGAAAGGATTGTTTTTTACAGGCTGCAGCTTTCAAGGGGGTCTAATTTTCTTTGTCTTTTTTTTTAATCTGAAAACATAATGTATTTACTACTGTCAGGATGGTGTCATGGTTTTAAGGTGTTTGGCCCACATGCAGACAGAATCGGATTCAGAAACAGTTTTAAGATGTTTATTAAAGGCTCTGCAGGTTCTTTGCACACAAAGTGAGCACCAGGCAGGAACGGAGGGATTGCACACAACGAGAACTGTCATGCTTTATATGAACCCGAACAGAACCACACACAAGCAGAGCTAGTTTGAAGTGTTTGTTGAAGGTGGTGGATAGTGGAGGATGAAATAAACCAACAGTCTGTACTTGGAACCAGGCTTGACCAGCAGCACGGCAGAGTGGAGAATTGGAACCAGACTTGACCAACGGCACGACAGAGTGGAGACTTAAACCAGAACTTGACCAGCAGTATAAAGCAGCACGACTTGGTGAATACTCGCAAGACCGGAGTAAGAACTGAACCAGAACCACAGCAGGCAGGTGGAGATGACGAGGCTTCGGGCTGGATGAGACTGGATGAGGTGAGCAGCAGAAACAGAAGTTGGCAGAGGTGAACAGGAATAAGCAGAAGTAATCAGAACCAACAGAACGAACCGACAATGAAGGACTGAATACTGGGAGCTTATATAG
Organism: Fundulus diaphanus; assembly: GCA_037039145.1. Classification (NCBI taxonomy): domain Eukaryota; kingdom Metazoa; phylum Chordata; class Actinopteri; order Cyprinodontiformes; family Fundulidae; genus Fundulus; species Fundulus diaphanus. The sequence goes on along the minus strand of CM073136.1, from coordinate 16,498,316 downwards.
TGAGGCTGACAGGTGTGCTGAATGCTGGCTGATTGATGACTGACAGGTGTGGATAATTACTGAGGTGGAGGGGAGACTGGAATGTATGGAGGGCAAAAAGTTACAAAAAAAATGTGCATGTTGCAGCAGAAAAAGCTGCATCATGACAAGAACGAAGAGCGAGGTCGGAACGTCAGGGACTGTGGAGAAAAGGGAAACAAGATTAACTCTAGTCGAACCAGGGGAAATCTCCTGATGCTGCAATGCTTACCGCTTAGTTGAGAAGACCTATCCGGGGAGGATGAGTGGGGAAGGAGTTCTGTGGCCGTGAGCTCACCGATAGTAGTAGGTGGCTGAGTGACGGGAGGGCTGGCAGATGTTATTCTGGCGGGGAGCTCGAGCAGCCCACAGCAGCGGAGGCGAAAGGAGCAGCTGGAAGAACCAGGGTGAGTCAAGAAGTACCAGGGTGAATCCAGGAAGGAGAACCTCGTGCCCGGCTTGGTCACACCAAGGGAGTTCGAGGGGGGGGATCGCCAGAGCAGAATCTGAGCAGGCAGGGATTCAGGAGACTGGTCTTCAGAGCAAAGAGTCACACGGGTGAGTAAATCCAAAAAACACAACGAACTGGAGAAGACAGGAGACAAAGTCAGATCCAAAAACAGGGATTTCAAAAACTCACAGGTATGAAGGTCAGGAGACAGGATCATGGCCTAGGCATACCACAACGGGGTAACACTCTTCCAGCTGAGTGAGCACTCCTTTTAAACCAGAGCCGAGCAGCCCTGATGAGCCGCAGGTGTGGGCCACGCCCACCCGTCAATTGCAGCCATCTGTGGAGCAGAGTTAGTAGAGCACAGACACACAGAATCCTGACTAGTGATGGGTCCAGCAACACCGATGCGTCGGCGCATGCGTCGAGCTCATAGAGAAAAACCCATGTCGATGCGCGTATCGCTATGGGAAAGTCACGTGACCGATACAGGAACTGTTTCGAACTGACGCGCCAAACTGTTTCTGTTCCCTCTAAACTGCGCGCGTGTGCATTCGCGCACAGCATCTGGATTCAGCGTGCACAGCAAAGCTATGCTGCGCAGTAAATAAAATCCAAGCTGAACTGTAAACAGAATAATAATAAACTAAGTTTTTTTTTTTTTTACCATTTTGCAACTCTGGTGAGATGGTGTACCACGGCCACGCTTTGTGAGCGCCAGGTGCTGATCGGAGCGCACCACTGATTGATGGGTTGGGCAGACACCTTTATGGTTGGGCAGGTTGAGCTGTGCGTCGTTTCATAAAAAACGGCTGATCTACACTGAGTAGAAAGCTGCTACTCTGAGTAGTTCTTCCTCCCTCTGTCATACTCAGCATTTCCGATTTCAGAACAGATGATATCAGTCAGGTAACTAAACACAGCGCCCGATCAACCATTGAACGTGAGCACGAGCATGAAAAAAATGCCTGATCACTGGAACGCAAATAACGTGATTCACCATGGCAATGACAGGAAATAAGCTTGGAAGTGCGCATGTCCTGCGAGTAGAATTAGAAATCTTTAAAGAAGGCATATGGAAAATATTAAACCATAAGAAACAATGCCGTTGCTGCTGAAAACCGCAAGAGAGAATTGTTGAAAAAGTCATTGTATGCGCCAAATGAAAGTTATGTGATGGAGAATTAAAGCTGTTTTCTCATACTTCACTGTTCAACACAAAAGGGGGAGTGTGTGTGTGTGTGTGTGTGTGTGTGTTGGGGGGGGGGGTGCATTGAAAGGACATGGCAGCAAAAAAATTGTAAAAAAAAAAAAAGCCAGTCCACAAGCATCCTCATTCACAACATGTTTACTCAGATGTTATTACGTTATGATACAGGTTCACATTATTTATTGACTGTATCTAAAAAAATCAAGTATATTTTAAATTCAAATGAAAATATAAAATAATACAATGCAACATACAATGACTTAAATTGTATTATTGTGTATACTTGGTCATCAAATCAGTGTCAGTTAACTCTGTCAACTAGGTTGCCTGTAGGGATTTTTAAGGTCCAGCAGGTGTCAGTATTCAGTGACACAGTATCGGCAGAGTATGGATACAGTTTGGCAACGCGTCGAAACGCTTGATGACGCCTCATTGACCCATCGCTAATCCTGACGGATGGAAATACCATTTCACCCTCAAGTACCATTTCACCCGCAAGTGTTTCGGAACAAGATTACAAACTACACCTTTAAATTAACAACCTGAACTTACAAAGACTAACAGGAGGCACAAATGATGACAGGGATCACAGTAGCAGGAAGCAGGATGCATAACAAACAATCTGACAAACATGAAGGGATGACTGCATGGCCTATATATATGCAGGGGGAGAGATGAGAGAAAAGCATGGAGCGCAGGTGAAGGCAATCAAATGATTAGTACAGGAAACAGCTGAGAACAATGAAGGCAGAGACAATTTGAGGGAGAATAAAAGCAGAGGCAGACAGTGAGAAAGCACAATAAGAAAATCTAACCAAATGAATAGGAAAGAATCTAATACATAACCAATCCACAAAAGTAAGAACGAATAAAAAGAAACTGAAGAAAAAGTAAAGAAAGCATGATCCAGGAACATGTCAAAATGAAGACACAAACCCTCAAAGATCATGAAAAAAGTGTACAGCCAAAATGCTCTCTTTTATCGCTTTGAGCGTTCAACCTCATAGAACATGCTGGATTTAGAAATATTGGTAGCTTTTGGGAAACATGAGTCAGGGAGATGGTTCATATCCAGACCAAACAGCAAGTCAGTCTGGGCCCGGGCCCCAGTGTGGAAAATGCAGGAGAATCACCGCATTAATAAAACATGGACTAATGTAGAATTTTGTATTTTTGTGCCTTTGCTCTGGGAAATATGTGGCTGTCAAAAAAATCCAGGTATCACTGAAGTGTCCCCTTTACAGACATTATCAGCGACAGAGCAGTAAAAGAGCCTGTCTGTTATCCAACGCACTCAGCCGAGGCTCAGCTTACCTCACTGCAGCTTGCTGCCTTAGCACTGCTTAATTATGAAGCTGGAGAACAACTTCCGCTGTATCTGTAACATTTGTTCTCACACAAATAATAGGAACTGCAAAGAGAAGTTATTGTGATCCAGATTATTACCCAGGACATGTCAACACGAAAAGGAAACAAGATACCATTAGCGGCTGTTTCTGTAAACTCTTCCTTGAGTAAAGATTCTCTGCAGAGTGGGATATATGTTTACTGAAGACTTTTTACTGACGTTTTTCTGCCTCGGCCGAGTCCGATCATCTTTTAGGTATAGATAATAAAGTTGCACATGTTGTAGGTTAACTGTTGTTCACTGTAAAAGGCACTTACCATGGTGTTAGAGTGAGGAAGACTGTCCCGAATGTCTGTCGGGAATAAAATAACAAGTGATACCAATATTGATGTTCAGATTGTTGATTTGTTTTTTTGGCAAGTGGTTTGGTAGAAGACTAATATCTCACAAAAGTGAGTACATCCTTCTTATTTATTGTAAAAAAAATTTTACAGCTTTTTATCGGACAACGCTGAACATATGACACTATACGATGTAATGTAGCCAGTGTCTAAATTGTATAACAGTGTAAATTTGCTGTTCCCTCAAAATAATTCAACACACCCATTTACCTCTAAAACGTTGGCAACAAGAGTGAGCACAACTCTAAGTGAAAATCTTCTAATTATGCCCAATTAGCTGGTTTCCCTCCCCAGTGTCATGTGACTCATTAAGGTTTCAGGTGTGAATGGGGAGCAGGTGTGTTAAATCTGGTGTTATTGCTCTTACACTCTCTCATACTGGTCACTGGAAGTTCAACACATCACCTCATGGCAACAAGCTCTGAGGATCTGTTTCTCTACATAAAGATGGCTGAGGCTATGAGAAGATTGCCAGCACCCTGGAACTGAGCGGCAGCACGGTGGCCTAGACCCTAGAGTGGTTTAACGCGACAGGTTGTTCTCGGAACAGAGGTTCAGGTCTTTTGTAATTTGAAATCTGAGCATTGTTTAAAGTATGCCTGATTCTGATTGCTGCAGATGTTGAGTGGAGGATCAGCCCGTCAATGCTCAGTGACCGTATGGCACACGTTGCATCAAACTAGTCTGCATGGCTGTCGTGACAGAAGGACGCTTCTTCTAAAGATGATGCTCAAGGAAGTCTGCAAAGAGTTTGCTGAAGAGCAGCAGACCAAGGACATAAATAACTGAAACCATTTGGTTCAGATGCTGTGACGCTTTTGTGGTGGCAACCCGGTGAGGAGAACAAAGACAAGCATGTCTTGTCGGCAGCCAAGCACGGTGGTGGGAGTGTCATGGTTTTGGGCTGCATGAGTGCTGGCAGCTGTGGCGAGCAACAGTTCATTGAGGGAACCGTGAACTGTAGTCTACTGTTTTTATCCATGCATTGCTTAATACCTGAACCGATGCAGAAGGTTTATCTTCAGAACTAAGTGCACAATGCAATGATCTGTAGCGCAACTTTAAAAAGTGACACCAAAACAAAACAGAGAAGGTCTCCCAGCTCTCACTAAAATCTGCTATTTGGAAAAATCAAGGTTTCAAATTGCAGCTACAGCAGAGAAAAGAGGTGGACTGAAGCAAAACTCTGGCAGCATACACATCTTTCAACAGTAATAAGTTATGGACCTCGCCCTTCCTTTAACTGAATTACTCACTTGAAGCAAAGTCTAGCTGAATGTAAACATCACAACAGATTGGACCTTACAGCTACCTGTGGAATCCAATCATCTCAAACTCTGTACATCGTATAAAAGACAAGTTAGAGAAATCCTGTTGAGGAAAATTTACCAATCCGTGACTTTAAAACCCAATTACGTGCCGAACCAAATCTACCGTCACACCCTTACACTGTACTCTGAATCTGTCCTCAAAAACCTACAACCCCAAGCACCAAATTAGTTTTGACTTTATAATTTGTGCTGTTTAATACCCTTGGATACTATATTTTTGTTTATATACTGTAATTTATTGTTCAAGTTATCTATTATTTTTCTATAAGTTTATTAACCCTAAAATAACTGTACTGTGAAAAATTAGAAAGCCTTGAGTCTCAAACAGAAAACTGTACTCAAGAAGTGTCATCTATTTGGCTTGTAAATTGTAGACAAATATATGTGTGGATCCTTTACTAGTGGTGAAACGTCGGTCAGACGCACCCTTGACCTCCAGAAGCTCGTATCCAAAAACAAAATTTTTAAAATGCGTTTAACTGTTTACTCAAAAAATACGCTTATACAACAAAAAAGAGAATGTTGGAAAAATGACTTATCCACAAGTTAAAAATCAAACATGACCCCATCTGGTCTGTCTGGAACTCTGTCGTCTACCCGTCTGCCCGCCCACAATATCCAATAAAAAATAACTAAACATGTTAACTTCAAAGAGTTTACATATGCAACAACAACAAAACAACAAATAACTATGTTTCAATCAGTTTTACATCTTTGGAATTTGTGCATTATTATTTAATTATACATGTTGCTATATTTCAAATCAACAAAGACTTGCCTTAAAAAATAAATCAAAGCAAAGCAAGCAATTCCAGTTATGTATTTAGTCTTTTTTTAACATTCAGCTTAGGCCCCTACAGTATATATTAAAAGCTAAAGTTGTTCTGGACCTTTAAACTATCTAGAAATCAGGTTTGGACAACACTAAATGCAACACTGATTAAATTTTTTCATATCTTTTTGTATTATATTTCTCAATAGGCAATCGGAGCCAACTAAAAAACAGAATGTTAGCAGGTCAAAGCTTTCCGAAAACAGGACATCAGCATTCAGACACATTTCAGATCCTTGCAGCTCTTTTTAAGTCTGTTTTTATTGGTTCCACAAGGCCACTTGGTGAATGTAAGAAAACATTTAACCCAGAGTAACCATATCTTATTAAAAGTTCTTCCCCCCCACTCTGTTAAAAGGGGCTGTGTATCTGCCTACAGAGAGATGAATGATCACAGGACCTACGGTTCGACAAAATCAGTTGAGTTGGAGGAAATCCTGTTTATTTTCTGCTTCCAAGTTGTTTTAGGAAAGCATCAGATAAAGTCAAGTCAAACTCTGACGCTCTAAAGCCCTAACAAAGTCAGAAACCATCCTTGAACTTTACTAAGCTGTTTGACCCTAAGGATTGACCCTAAGTGAGTGTCTGTATAATCCCATAGACCTTAACTATATATTAACACTAATAAACAATGATTTTAGAAGCCTTTTTCAAATTGGTTTCCACTGTGATTATTGTATGCTTCTATTCTACACTATATTTGATCCTAAACGTGTGTTGCCCATCCATACATGCTCTTTTCTGCGGCTCACGGACTGCCAGCAACACTAAATGAGCAGATGCTGCTGCAACAACCATAGAAGACTGGCAAATGGCAAATGGTCTTAATTTCTGTGACGCTTTTCTAGTCATACACCAATACGCAGATCGGTAGGTACCATCGGGGTTAAGTGCCTTGCCCTGGTGCACATTGGCATGTGACGAGGGGGAAAGCTGAATTCGAACCCACTGTTTTCAAGACGGCTACCCACTGGTCCACAGTTGCCCCCCCAAAATTGCTGAGTGCTCGATTTCTGTGTTTAATGCAAAAATGTCTTGGTAATCATAGAACTGGACTCGACATGTTAAGCAGGGTTTCACAGGTTTTATTTATTTTCTTCAGCATTGGCAGCAGACCTGCTTCATTAGATATTTTTTCTGGTTTAAGCTAGAAGCATTTGTCAGCCCTCGGCTTGATATATACTTTGTTGAAGACCCCAGAGAAGGTAGAGGAGGAACAGGAGGAAATGCTGAGCCATCATACAGTCCAACAAGAAGCTACACCCTGCATTTCAGTTGTAGGGACTGGAACTTAATAAACATGACGTGGTGAAGAGAAAGAAGCAGGCAGGTGCCGCTAATCAAATACACTCAAGTATTTGGTCATTGGCAAAGTGTGATCGCTTCTGTTAAGGAGGAAGGAAAACGATCAGTTTTGACCTTAGACTTACTATTTTTGCCACATAGTCTGGGATTTGTTAAAAGACCATTTTAAAGTCCAGTATTACAAAGGCCGACATTATAGTTCTACAAGAAATCGCAAATAAAAGAAATGAAGAGAAAAAGATTTCAGACTCTTATGAAGTTGTTTTAGCATGTTAAAAGTTCAAGAGTGTGGCTTGTTTGGAAGGGTTCTCTCTTAAAACAAAAACAAAAAAAGAATATGCATTTTTATAGCAATGGCTAGACTGACCACAATGCTCACTGAGGGGTCCAGAAAAAAATGCTAGGTTTCTTTTTGTGGATCTAGCAGTGGTTCTTTGTCACAGACACATGACTAACTTTCCCTATTCACCTATAATTGATAACGAAAATGCAGAAAAACTAGTTCTGAAAAGAGCATGAATTTTGTCGTCTTTCGTGTTAGTATATCATCAATGCGGATAGTTCATCACTTTCATGGTCAATTTATAAATGATATACTAACAAGTAAAATGCCTAATACAAAACAAAACACCTTTCAGAAGCTTTGCAATGGTTTTGTTATTCAGACTGTGGAAGGGAAGTCTAGTGGTTAGAGCAGCGTGCTTGCATTGTGAGAAGGTTGCAAGTACCCGGTTCAATCCCCACTGGCTGCACTCTGGGTCCCTGAGCAAGACCCTTAACCCCAGATTGCTCCCCAGTCGCCGCACAGTGGCAGCCCACTGCTCCCCGAGGGGATGGATTAAGATGCAGAAGTAAATTTCTCCATTGTGAGATCAATAAAGTCCAATTAATTATTATTATTATTATTATGTCACAAAGTGTGACAAAATCTGCCCAACCTCTATTCAGGTAGGAATACTTGCATAATACTTAATGTAGCCATAAACAAAATAAAAAGAATAGTTGTGAAATTGGTTTCTGTGCATCACAACTAAAAAGACCAATCACCACCAAAGAGATTCACAGAACAGCAAACATTTCGACACCTATCCAGGGGTCTTTGTCAATTCTGGTGGCTCGCATGTGAGCAGAAAATTTGGTTGCCTGTTTGCTGTTGTGATGACCAAAATAACTGAGAATTTGCATAGACAGATTGAAAGAACTTACAAATATATTAGAATTGTATAAATTGCATTAGGATATCAAGTACTACAACTCTCACTCCCCTAAAAAAAAAAAAAAGTTAAAACTTAGTCTATCTCAACATCCACACAGATAATTTTGGAGCAAAGTCTGCAATAACTTTAACCATGTCCAACATGTATACAGGTAATATAGTACAAAATCACCCACAGAAAACACAGAACACAGCACAAGATGTACGTGATGGGACTGACTGAATCAGATATCTGCACGCAGCGCACTCTCAACACCGTTGATGACCACCTCCACACATTCTGGCTTTGTCCACCTATGCAAAACTTCTGGAAAGAAATGGCCAGCAAACTATCTCGATTCACTGGCCAGAACATTCCTCTATCCCCCTCCGTCTGTTTACTTGGCAATCTGGAAGAACTAAATATAAACGAAAAACAGATCACTGCACCCTCCGTTGATCTCTTACTATCGCCTAGAAAATACTGCTCAGCTGGGAAAAACGGGGAAAAGATCACTACATCACCAGATGTAGAGGCTCAGCTTACCAGACTAGACCTCCTCACATAACATATATCAGTATAATGACAATCAGCAATACATGAATATCAGCTTGAATATTTCATTAAAATATGTTCTTCAATTCAAAATGGTATCTCCGATGGCGGCGAGTGCCACTAATAAACACTGAGGGTGGGGAATGAAAGGGGAGCAAAATAAAGTATTACCAAAACATGTTTCTAGCCATGCCTTTTTTTTCTTGTTTTGTTTTATCCTGCTTCCCCCAGAATATGTATGTGTAATTCCTGATACAGGTCCATGAGTCAACAGAATACTTGTTGGTCCACAAAGCTTTTGGCACTTCACTGACAGCCCAACTTCACTGCTTGGTCTTCGTTAGTTGAGATATGAAATAATTTAATAAATATACCTAGACGTCCTGATTGCATCCAAATAGCTCAAAAAGATGTTTTTAATATTTGTAATTTAATACTAACAGATAAAAGAAATGTATTATCGAAAACTGTTACATACTGTAACCTACCTGGAAATTCACTATATACAGTAGAACCTTGGGGATCTCCTGCATCATCACTGTCACTATGATGATCATCTGTTTAGGATAGAAAAGTTAAATTGACACAATGCATGTAATTTTTCTCTTCATTGTACCTCACCAGAAAAATATATCTTGAAATTGTAATCAGCCATTTCAGAGAGATTCCTTTGCGATACCTTATAATTTATGAGGTAAGCCTATAATAATAAAGCTGCACATTTTTCCCTCTAAACAGCAGTAACACTGTGGAGCTGTTCATGACTGTTATGGAAAACGCAGTAAATTAAGCAATAATAATGGAGCAGAGCACTTGTGCTAATTATTCTCCTTCAAAGGACAAATGAGGGGGAAAAAAGGTCCACTTCTGTTAGCTCAGAGGCTAGGTATTAGCTAACAAGCATACACACAATCCACGTTGCTCCTTCACAATTCCAGTTATGTGCAGCGCACACAAAATATTAGTGGACGGCATTGTCAAATGTTTTTCTTTTCCAGCAAACCAGCCATTTTTTTAATTTTTCGTCCTTGAATTAATATGGGGAAATTTTCAAACTTAGTAAAAAAGAGAAAAAAGTCACACAGTTTTTAACTTACCTCAGAGTCGGACCTTTTCTGCAGCAGGAGAAAAATGAGAGAGAAATTGCACAATTGCCGTATTTACTGATCTTGTGAACGTGAATTTAGTTTACCCTATTTTGTCCTCATGTTGGAAGGATGTCTTGTTTTGGTACACATATATTGACCTGTTTATGTTATTAACCTGCTACTTATGCTGTCAAAGTTCTATATTCCTTAATCCCAGTTCTTCCGTTTAAAGCCCAATTCCACTCAATTAATTTTATATAGAAAGCATTGTATTTTCTCAGTAGTGGACAGTAAAAAATTTAAAAGGGCTTAAAACATAATCTTTTTTAACTTTTTAATCTGCTTATTTATTTCTTTGTGTTAGAACAAGTTGAAATCCTTGGCATTTTATGTTTATGGTGTACTCAATTTTTCAAGTTCTTTTTAGTTTATTATCATTTTGTACTCCTTTCTGTGTTCTTGTCAGCTTGATGTGAAGTGCAGCAGATTAAGGGCTATTTCATAGAAGGTATTCAAATAGTGATACAAGCATGGAATTTGGTACATGTACCCTTCAAAGTCCACTCTTTTCTGAAATACCACCGGCCACATGAAAATCCAAGATGGTGGTTATTTTTCAAGATGGCTGACGAGCCTGACCAGATATTGCTTAAATTATTTTATTATTTTTGCTTTTGAATATTCTTAAATAGAAATGTTTCTTGCTAACCAGATTAATTAGATCACCCAGATAATGATCACTGTTTTAATTATTGTAATAGTCTATAATTGGAATTTCAAGATGGCATCCAAGACGGACGCCATTAATTTAAGTTGCTCAAAGTATCTACAGAACTACCCAACATATATACCGGGTTTATTTTGGTGTGCACATACAATCTTTGGGTCAAGGAATCCAAATAATCAATTTTTAATTTTATACAGGACTGAGGCAGTGACGAGATCTTACAGTTATAATAGAGTGATGTCAGCACACAACCAGGGCACACTGGTGACATTGCTGCTATGGAACTCGTTATGGAATGCAGTGTCAGCTTATTTTACTGTACTAATGCTGCAGAATTAAACTAATAGTTGTAGTTTAATTTAATGTCCCAAATGCTTTCTGACAGACTCATATCAATTAGCTAGTTGACAGTAGTTGGTAGGTAGTAGATGGACTTAGCCACTCCTGAATTGACAGGGTGTGCTAGCGTAGGAGAGCTGAGCCAAGGGTAAGTACATTACATGATTTGCTAATGTACTTACCTGGATGGTGTACAGATCACACTGGACTTAAATGGTACTGGATGAATGATCAGGCTAGGTGTAGGTCACCCGCACCTGGTTGTATCCCATACAGGAATGTGTGTGTAATTTGTTTAAGGTGGTAAAAGGATAGCCCCTTAGCCTTAATCTGAATTCTAAATGACAGATCCACTGGTTAAAATGTTATCTTATATAAAAGACAAAGGAGGTGAGGAATTAACACTACCTAGAACCCATTATTCCCTTGAACATGAGAGTTATGACATCTTAGTTAAAGCCTAATAACTGCTTTGGACAAAATTGTGTTCACTTACCATGTTAGTGGAAAAAACTGGATAGGAGGATATTTTCAATTCAATTCAATTTTCAATTCAATTTTATTTATATAGCGCCAATTCATGAAACATGTAATCTCGAGGCACTTTACAAAGTCAAGTTCAATCATATTATACAGATTGGGTCAGATTATACAGATTGGTCAAAAATGTTCCTATATAAGAAAACCAGTTGATTGCATCAAAGTCCCGACAAGCAGCATTCACTCCTGGAGAAGCGTATAGAGCTACAGGGAGAGTCGTCTGCATTGTCCAGGGCTTTGCTGCAATCCCTCATACTGAGCAAGCATGAAGCGACAGTGGGAAGAAAAACTCCCCATTAACGGGAAGGAAAACCTCCGGCAGAACCGGGCTCAGTATGAACGATCATCTGCCTCGACCAGTCGGTCGAGGCAGAAGACAGAGCAGAGACACGACAAGAGAGACAAACAAGCACAAAAGCACACATTGATCCAGTAATCTGTTCTACATTAGATGGTAATAGCGGGTGAGCCGTCTTCTTTGGATGATGTCACAGTTAACAGAATGCCAGACCAGGTGTACCTACTATGAAGATAAAAGAGAGAGAACAGAAAGTTAAAGCAGAAATGACAACACGTAATGCATAATTGAAGAACAGTAGAACTCTATAGAGTGAGAAAATTAGATCCTGATGTCCTCCAGTAGCCTAAGCCTATAGCAGTAAAACTATAAAGGTAGCTCAGAGTAACATGAGCCAATCTAGTTATAAGCTTTGTCAAAAAGGAAGGTTTTAGGATTAGTCTTAAAAGTAGACAGGGTGTCTGCCTCACGGACCAAAACTGGGAGTTGGTTCCACAGGAGAGGAGCCTGATAACTAAAGGATCTGCCTCCCATTCTACTTTTAGAGACTCTAGGAACCACCAGCAGACCTGCAGTCTGAGAGCGAAGTGCTCTGTTAGGAACATACGGGGTAATCAGAGCTCTGATATATGATGGAGCTTGATTATTAAGGGCTTTATATGTTAGAAGAAGAATTTTAAATTCTATTCTTGATTTAACAGGAAGCCAATGAAGGGAAGCTAAAATAGGAGAAATATGATCCCTCTTGTTGATTTTCATCAGAACTCTTGCTGCAGCATTTTGGATCAGCTGAAGACTTTGAACTGTATTTTGTGGACTTCCTGATAATGTCCTTTTTGTTCCAATTATCTGGCTTATAATAATAGGGCTCAGTCAGATGGGTTGGCCATCTTGAAAAAAGGTCACTGTATTGAATTTTTGTGTGGCCAGCAGTATATGCATTGAAAGTGTGCTTTGAAGAATACATTGACCAAATTTCATGCTTGTATCATGATATGACCGATTGTTTCACTTACCTGCTAAACTAGTGTGCCATGTTTCATTTTGTTGTTCTTAAGAGTTAAAAAGAAAAGAAAAAACTACTTCTGTTATAATTGGGTTAGTGGTTGACATTGTATTTGAGATTATTACTGCTGCCACCTTCCCTTTTAGAGGGGAACTGCTTCTAGAAGGTGCACTCTGTTGGTGAAATCCATGCCAACAACAAATCACTTGGCTAAAGTGGCTGCAGTGGTAGCCAAACATTGGCTTATAGTGGCCAGGGGTGGTAATATCTCTCAAGCACTTTTGTCAAGGACCATTAAGCCAGCTGTCCAGTAGTTAAAACTATGATTTACACAATGTTTTCTGGTAAAAGCGGTTTGGTTGTGTTTGTACTGTTCATTTACATGACAGTGCTGAATGTTTTCTCTGACATCTGCACAATTCGAAAATGGTTCCAGAGTGTAATGGTTCATAAACATCCCGGTTTTTATTGTCATGTAAATTAGAAAAACTGACTCATGGGCAATATGACAGAAATCAGTAGACATTAATGCACACGGGCACATTATGGCTGCCTACAATTTAAAAACCACAGGAGAAGAAGAAAAAAGCCAGATAGCGGAGTACTATTTTGGCTGCTGCTGACTCTTGTGAATGTAACCATGGCTAGGCACGGCTATAAGTCAAAATCACCTTAAGAACACTTGAACTTCATTGTCCATTTAAAAAAAGTATTCTCTATCTCGAATGTTTATTAGTTGCGCCGACCTTTAGGCGATAAGCATGTGCATGTTGAGTTTCAAAGAACATAGCAGCAGTAGTGGCGCAGCGTGGAAATTACACCCTTTTCAATTTTCTACTGCTACTGTGTAAATGGAGATTGTAATTACAAAATTTTTATGAAAACATGTTTGCAGAAACGGAAAATAGTTTAATTTTCAATGGATCGTTCAATTTCCTAATGGAGCTATTTATATTGCAATTGCCCCAGATCTAAATGAATTGTGTAGCTGTTGAAGAGATAGGGTGGGGTAGAGGATGAATCGTCACACCGATACCCACTAAATGCGGTTGCAGTCCTTGAAGGCCATTACTGTAAATATTTTAGGTTTGTCTATGCTTTAGTGCACCTAAATCAAATGGATTAATTTTCTCACATGTATGTCATCAAGTGTTGATCAATTATTTAAATCAGGTTTCCCCATAAACTAGAGTTGGATGCCACCGTTCCTTATGTTGGTGAAGAAAATATACAGACCTTACTACTTTAGTTTTTTGTTTTCAAACCCTTGAGGTCACAGCAGTAAACAACAAACGGCCATACTTTTTATGAGTCTCACTCAAGCTGTGGCATAGAGAACCGACGTGATGCAGAGGAGGAAAAATTGGTTCATTTCAACTGAAAACAATTATCTGACAAGATGGATTGAAGCAACAAATATAAAAAGGTCCCATGTGAGATGAAATTTTACTCCTAATGAAAAAAAATCCCAGTATAATGGCAATGTGTGCTTCTGTAAACCAATAGAAAGTCGCAGTGCAGCTAAAATTAATAACCAGAGCGTTACTTCTCCTCCGCCTCCCACCACTGCCAGGATATTTCTCCCACATGCAGCTCTCTGAATGGAGCTGTAGCGGAGAGACAACCCGTTTCAGAAGACTCATAATAACCAGTTGGGATGAGAATCAGCAAAATATGACAGTTCCTCTTTGTTGTTGTTCAAATGAGTCAGGATGCAGACAATGCATTTCCCCCTCGCTGCAGGTGGTTAAAAGGATTCTTCCTTCTCTTGCAATGCATACCATTTGTATAACAGTCATCTGAAACATGCAAACTTGATTGTAAAAAATGCTGATGTATGCGCCACACGGCAATCCTGACACATGACTAGCACTTCACCGCATGACATCCCTTTCAAGTCATCAAACTTGTCTCAGTAATGTTAAATGGACTGAATTTATGTAGCGCTTTTTGTCATACCTACCACTCAGAGTGTTTTACACTAGAACCACATTGACCAAGTTGCACACACTAATGCATTCACAGATCGGTAGGCGACTTGGGGTTAAGTGCCTTGCCCTGAGGGAAATTTGACATGCGACAGGAGGATGCTGGAATCGAACCAACAGATTGCAAGACGACAGCTCTACCCACTGAGCCAGAGTTGCCTACAGTAATGGATAAGAGCTGCGTTTTTGTCACATGAGCCAGCAGGGTCGCTGTCAGTTTATATCACCAATGTCATTAATGTGGTTTACTTACCGCCATGCTCTCCTTCCCATAGTTACAGCTGATGGGTAAAGGGTTAGTTTATCTACAGAGAGCGCATAAACATTAGAACTGAAGCAACTGCGACCTTTTAAACAAATGTTTTGTCGTCTGCTGGCAACAGCTGACATTGCAACTAACTGATAACACGTGATCCAGCTAGGTATGGGCGATATGGACTTAACATCTTAGCAAGATAGTTTGTGGTATTTGTTGGGGTAGCAGTAAAAGTGACAATAAAAAAGTATTAACGAATTTCTTGCACACTTTCGTATACAACTGTACCGCTTTGACTGCATGCCATTTCAGTCAAAGCGCCACAAACTCTATTACTGCTCATAAAAACAGGCCTGTTTTGAATTGAATAAAGAGGCACACAGTAGTTGCATTTAGTCCTATTTTCTATTTTTTAGACGTTTATTGATGGTCTCATGGAACTAACTGTGAAAATAATATAAAGTAACAATCGCAGCAATGCTGTCAGTGTTGAGGTTGGCATAAATCATCGGTTGAAATTTATCATCAAACTTCATCGGATTAAGGAAATGTTATTCCAATCTGTCATCCAGTTTTAGTGAGTGTTTGCCTACATTGTTCAACCGGCAGTACCGCCAGAGATGGCGCTTTGCATACCTCTGCTATAATGCGGGGTTATTTGCCCTACTGTCTCCTTTTCGATCTTTCCCAACCGGTCTGCCCATGCTTATCTGAAATCATCAAAACGTTTTTTGTTCCGACATCTGTTGCTTTTCAGATATTTTACATTATCTGTAAACCAGAGAAATGCTTATGGTTGAAAATCGGTTAGGTGTAGCTAATAAAGTGGCCGATGAGTGCAGAAGATGACTTTGAGATCCAACAACACGTCAGTACTGTTATGTGTGACTATATCTCTCTGACACACTTCACGATTAGCATACTGCAACATGGCCCACTTACTGAACAGCTCAGAGGTGACCTCGCATTTAGTCTCCCTTTAGAGTTTCTTTTCTAGATGCATACATAGATAGAGGTGACTTGTCTAAGTTGCGGTGAAATAAAAACCTCTTGATTCTCACAGTTGGGACGCTGACTGCTGTTTAAAGGGATCTAAATGGGGTTTCCATAGACCGTCAGGCCAGGGAGTCTTAAGCATCTCTCTGTCCTCTCACGTCATGATCAATAGCTGAAGTAGATGTTGGAGAGGGCTTCAATATTTTTTCTCCCTCTGACTTGCTTTTCTTTATAGATAAAAGAGTAAAGCATTCTTAAATGTTTGGATATACATATTATTAGGCTAAATCTAATAATGTCGCTCTTCATGTCCGTCTGCCATTGTGTATTTTGCAGGAATACAGTGGGTCATGACCAAAGGCATCACAAATAGTTAGCTTTCCAATGATAGGGCTTGCTTTTATTATTTCTGACATTTATTTGAATTAATGAGCTACAGTAGAAAACTTGACCCACCAGGCCACCCACATACACAAGATGATGACATTTCCTATTTGTGTCAGACTGCTTAATTAAACTTCAGTTTGTGTTGGGGCTCTGATCAGCTTTAGTTGTTAACCTTCAGTAGTGCAAACAATTTGCACCGAGGAGTTTTAAAGGAGCACCTTTTTATAATAGTGATTATTATTAACAATAACTTTGCAAATGCAAACTTGTTTTTAAAGCTCTGGGTCATGCCTGTAGGGGAAGTGCCTTACACAGTCCTAGAACTTTTTCAACATTTTGTTCGCGTTACAACCACAAACGTTAATGTATTTTATTGAGATTTTATGTGATAGTCCAAAACAAAGTAGTGCGTAGCAGTAAAGGGGGAGAAAACGGTGACACGTTTTTAGGTAGTTGTTTTTTTTTTTTTGTTTTCCTGATAAAAATCTAAAAAAGACCAAAACAAAACCTGATATGGATTTGTATTTAGCTCCCTTTACCCTGATACTCCCAAATAATATCCAGTGCAATAAATTCCCAATAGAAAGTCACGTAATCAGTAAATTGGCACAGTACGGCATTAATCTCAGACAAGACTTACAGAGACATGGCCGTCCACCTAATCCAGGGGGCTGTAGCCGTTACCACTCGCCTCAGTCTGACTAAATAAAACTTGTCACTCTTTTTATTTTTTAAACAAATACAACTTAGAATTTTGATAAATGTCTACTATTTTAATTTTTTGTCATTTTTAAAGAACCTCTATGTCCTTTCTTCTTTTTTTAGCTTTTAGAATAAAGAAAAACATCAAACTTGTAAAAGATTGATCGATCCATTTTTTCTATGGAATGTTGATATTTGTGTAACAAGATTTTATAACAGAGTGGAACAATATAACAGAGCTTTGTTGGAATGGGCTAGTCAAAGTCCAGACCTCAATCCAATTGAGAATCTATGGTTAGACTTCAACCATCCAGCATTAATGAGCTGGAGCTGTTTTGGCTCAAAGTATGGGTAAAATTCCCATTCAGTGGCAAGATGTGGTGAGCTTGCACAATCCTTATTAATTCCCAGGTTGTGAGGCAAAAGACCATGAAAAATGTGGGGTTAATACTTTTACAGGCCACATACAGATTCTTATCTCTCATGTCATATTTCATTCTGTGTTTAATTCCAGGTCAGCTGAGGACCACAGGCTGGCCCAGGTCACATTGATGCTGGTGGGTGCTCCTTGGTACTCCTGCAGCACGTCCACCCCCACTGGGTGCCATGGCAATGAGTAGTGACCCTGGCTGTGAGAGGCTGGATCCCAACTCTTCCAAACAGACGAGCAATCTCGCCGACATCATGGCCGCCATGACGACAAAAGACTCGCCTTCCAATGGTGTGAAGAACGGCAGGGCTCAACAGGAAGGGAGTCAAGCCAAGAGGGTCCAGGTGTTGCGACCTCACCTGTCTGAGAGGAAACTGTCCCTCCAGGAGAGGGGCACCTATCTATCAGCAGGTTCTGAGGGAGGTTATGCGCACGTTTCCCCTCGTGGGGCTCGCAGGCCCACAGTGGAGTCGAAGCGGGTGTCCATATCAGACTCTCAGGTGGGGCTCTTACATTTGCGTTCATTCTGTTTGATTCTAAGATCTCACAGCTGTTGTCCAAGTCTACTTCAGATGGGAGGTTTTCTACACTCCTGAAACCTTCCCTCTTACCTGCTTTTCACATTTTCAATGAAGGTAGAAGTTGTGACAAACCCAGTGTTAGACACATTAAAACAGCAGGATGTGCACAGTCCAAGCATCACAGCTACTTGACACATTTTGAGTTCACTGAAGCTGTTATAGAGTTACTCATTTATTTATTTATTTATTGTTAAATAGCTCTGAATGTCTTTTGATCACAGTTGAGAGTTATTAGAGTTTTAACACTTCTTTTATGGCATGGATAAGTCTAACAAGCAGACAGAGCTACACCACGGAAATCAGCTCACGACTTCGCCGTATAATGATCTACTGGATGAGCTCCTATATGCGATCTCACCTTCCTGCTCCCAAGAACCGGACCGCCAGTCCTAGGTGCCAGCCTACGTGGGCGGCAGACTGCAGCCTTACGTGAAAGCAGCAGTCTGTCAAAAACAAACCTTAGACGATCCCTAGAGATTACCATCAGCTTGTTGCCTTACATTTTTCTTTAATAGACTCTGGACTTCATCAAATCTGATGAAATCATAGATCATGCCAATCAAAGAAAGCCTGTCGTCGTCTTCTAATAGTATAGTACCAATTTCTAATGAATATGGTCTCTATGCATTTACAAAAAAATTAAATCCAATCATACAGACAGTATCATCAGTTGCACGCGTTCCAAATGGACCGTAGTTATCAAACAATGCAGTCAGGTACAGTTCATAATTCAAATTAGTTAAAACAGTTTTCTGCCTATGGAAACCCAGCTCATTGCATTGAGTCATTGACCTGCAGCATTCACTCCTCCTAGATTAGCATGCAGTGACAGTGCATGCATCGTATCATGGACTTTGCAGCCATTCCTCATACCGAGCATGCATGTAGTGACAATGGGAAGGAAAACTTCCCTTTAACAGGAAGAAACCTCCAGCAAAACCAGCCAAAAACAGCCATAGATGACTGCTTTATTTTTGCCAAACTGATATTTTCCCTTGTTTGTAATAAATAATCTGGAAAGATTTTTTTTCAGCTAAAAACCTTTGCCAAATATTTGTGGTAGAATGGACAATACCTTAAGATAATGTCTCGTTAAAAAACTGATAAGGATTTGTTAAAATGTGGTTCTCTTCATCCCAGTGTCTGGCAGCAGTTCGGTATAACTGACAGAATTTATCACCTGTGCCATACTGAGAGCATGCAATGTTAGTTTGTTTTATGCTAGTACGAGTAATGTAGAAGGGGTTTCATTCGACAGTAGGTGTCTCCGGCATATCCATCAGCCTCTTGTGTTTTCTAATTCGGAGCGAGCATTAAAAATGTATTGGATGCGACAGGATGTGGGGCCACCAGAATTTACAGTAACAGACTGCTGCCACAGATGAGCAGAGCTGTCATTGTGTCCATTCCCATCCTTCTCTTACTAGGCTTCTTAACAGACTTGGTTATATTTTACCTCTCTCCCGGGATTTGTAAAGACGACATATTTCAGGCGCTTATGATAACATCTCCTTTCTGCACAAACACCAGTTATGTCATTTACTTTTCTTTCAACCTGAGAAGATATGTTGAAAATAATACTACTTTGAGCACTATCTTGCTCAAAGTAGGTGCTCAAAGTTCTTATTTAAGAGAAGGCCAAAAGGAGTTTTTTGTGTCTCAGCTCTTCTTAAAAACAGAAGAAATCTTCAGATACTTGTGGAAACCCCACATAATACCATTTGAGGAAAGACTTCTCCTCTTAGCCAATATTTGTTGCAGGTATTTATTTAATTTTTACCCTGCTTTGCAAACATGGTGTGTTCATCATTTCCTGCCGCAGAGAGAACTAGGTTCAGATTCAAACACAATAACTTTGCTGTTCAATGGATTAAAGTTGGGATTAAGATAATCCAGAGGAAATGGGAGATTAATCCAGGGCAGCAGGGACAGACAGACTCTGGATGCTGGATGTGGTTATGGCTATGGGAGCTCAAGACAGACCGGAAACAGAATAAGAGGTCTGAATCAGCCCTGACATTGTCACAACAACAGGGCAAATCCAGCGGGAAACCCACTAACATGACTAATCTACTGTTTTAATATACAAACCAAACGTCTGTAAGAAGGTCAGTGAGCATTTTCACTTATTCAAGGCAAAGGCAGGTTTATTTATGCAGTGTAGCACCCCGCGTACACAGCGTGCTCAGGTGTTCGGCAGCGCTAAGATTCCA
This sequence comes from Fundulus diaphanus, assembly GCA_037039145.1. NCBI lineage: Eukaryota > Metazoa > Chordata > Actinopteri > Cyprinodontiformes > Fundulidae > Fundulus > Fundulus diaphanus. The sequence continues at coordinate 16,478,118 of CM073136.1, read as the reverse complement.
TCTCTCGCAGTATTTGTACAGAAAACATTTAAACAGTTAAACCCCAGGCGTCCTCTCTAGATGTGACACTGCCTCAGTTTTTTTTTACTTCCCTCTGACCAATCGGATTTTCAACTGAGAAAAGGGAGATTTTGCTTTACGCTTACTAGATTTAAACACCAATTACAGGTTCATGTTTTTGTCATATTTTCTGTGGATCAAAAAGTCGCTCCCCGTGTGTCGAGCCCATAATACTCCTAAAAAAAAAAAATCTAGTGCAACCAGTTACCTTAAGAATTATCCTAAAAAGTAGCCCGTGTGTATTTTAACCCCATCATTAACTAGGGCTGCTGCTACCATCTTATACTATCAAATTGTGCAAAAAGAATTTGGTTTAATCGGTTCATCTAAACAGTTAACATTTCACCAAAATTCTAAAGCATTTTTATTTATTTATGTCCCAGACAAATAATGCATTCAGTGTGTTCCAGAAAATATCTTACTGTATAAAATGGCATATAGATATAAAGAACCAACTGCACATGGCAACAGAAAATTAATTTCTGAAGCCCTATTGTGTGGTTAAAACATAAAACTAACAAAAACATAAATGCCTGAACATTCAGCATGTTGTGAATGTTACAAACAATGATGAGACTGAACTGGAAATAAGCTAAACTAGGCCACATTTCAGACATGATTGCAATTTCAAGAGGAAAGCGATTATATATTTCTATTAATCCCCATAAAGTCCTTATTAAAATTGTAATAAGAGTGGAGATTGTGACATGCATATCAGCTGCAGTTATTAGCTGATTGTACTATTTATGAGTTTGGCCATTTTAAATGTTCATTATTAGAAGACTTTCTGTTTTTCAGTGTGTGAGGTGAAACTCTGGAACAGTGAATGTGGAGCTACAGTAATGTCTAAATGTGAAACAGTTTGAAAGAAACTAAAAGAGGGTGGTTATGGATGAATATGCTATGTAAATTAGTATTATTGTACTATTATTGCATCACTTAATGTAAGCATGAGCCATACTATTTAATTATGGATGGATGGATGGATGGAGGGTGTAAATATTAATACTGGCCTGCTCCTGCTTATCTCTGAAGGCCCATCTTACCCCGGTTTAAGATTTGGCAGTAAAGGAGAAAACATTGATCAGAGGCAAACATTAAAATATACATTTTTAATTCATTTGGAATTCCAATGGAGACAGAATTTACATTACCATTTCATTGTATTCAGTATAAGCTCGACATCCTGGCTCTCTTTCACTACTCTGAACACATCTTTTAAAGGACTGACTGCCCCTCCTGCTTAGTCCGGGGGGGGGGGGGCACAGACACAGCCAAGTTTACCAAGCAGTACGGCTATCAGGGGTCGAGCCAAATGACCTCTCCCAATCATAAATCGTCTCCCAACACATCCTGCAAACTGCATGTTTATTTTGCCCTCAAAGGGGAGACACAGTCTTAAAAGGCCAGACATTCCTTATTTCTTCCATGCAACTGCCTGATTAATATAACAACTAAGGTATTTTCCTCAAAAATCCCTCTGTTTTGATCCAACAGATCAAATCAATAACTGAGCTAGAACTAATTAAATTTTTTGGAGCCCTTAAACAAAGTGTAAATGATAAGATGGAATTTCCTAAACCACTCTCCCCTCTGTTGAAGATTAGTAAAACCCTAACAGAACAGAAACCTACAACCCAAATGAATTACTATAGATACGTGTTTACACCAAATGAAGTTTGAATTTTTCCCTTTAAAATAAGATATCCCAACTTATAAACTGAAAAGCTACTGAGCCTATCTGAATCCTAAAATATACTAGAACCAATAAAAGAAACCACCTTCATCCGTGATGTGTTATCCCATTATATATGTGCAGTACCAAGAAACTGTTAATCTTATACCTGAAGAGGAGGTCTTATTTCCCAAACTGAAAGATTTCCTACTAAATGTATGCTCTACCATTATAATGACTGAAAATGACTATAGGAGGCTTAAACTAGATTAACAAGGATGTCCTTTTAGAAATGGATATAACCTATGCGAATACTACAATCCGATCAAACCACAGAATAAAAACCAAATTGTCATGGAATGCACAACCAAAATCCTAACATTACTAGTTTTTAACATTTTAGGAATATTGAACTTATAAGACAAATTCAGTGATTACAAAATTCTTTTTTTTTTTTTTTACGATGTATTCAGTTGTTGTCATGATGTTGTCTTGTGTCTCTTAGATGTCTTCTTCTTGCCCTTAAAAATATTGGGTTATAGAGTAATTTGTCCCAACCGCGATCTCCATACAGCTGCATGTTAATCATTTTATTTCAAAATAAAAAACAAAAACGAAATAAAAATCCTGCTGCCTCTCCAGAGTGGCATTCGGCGCATCAAGCTGCCCTGTCACCAGTTGGTGCACTTGGGCGGTAGTCGAAAGCCCCTCTTAGCCAGGAGTTCTGACCCGAAAGCTGCTCCGGTGATGTTTCCTTGAACCCTCTCTGTGTCTGGCACGCACCGGCTCTGCAATCTGGTCAAGCACCCTAAATCATGGCTCCAACATCTTTCTTCCGACAACCTTAGAGCACACTCAGTGATGTCTGGGGTTGGTAATCCTCCCTCACATTCCTTGGGATCTTCCGATATCCTGGTTTATGTCTCCTATACAATCTGTAACTACAAGACAATCTTTATATGTAAAATTTTGCGAGTTACCTGTGAATCCTGGCAGTCGACGTGCACACCGAAAAACTCCTTTCAGCCATAGAGAATGTATCCTGTAGCGAAATTAACTGAACACTTCGATTTGACATCCCAGCAAGAAACAAAACATCAAAGCTTTACCCCATGTTAATTTAGTCTGTGCACAGATTTTAGCCAATTGTTTTTTCAGATTCTAATTAAGCCTTACCATTGTCCATCTTCATCCTGTCAGGAAACCTATGCCTAGAACTGTAATAGTTAATGAGACACTTTATCACAGTTTCTCTGTCCTCTCCTTTCACAGGCCTTTGGTTGTCCTGTAAAAGAATCCACGCACGCACATACAAATACTTTAAACCTCTGATGGGGATCACCATGTCTGTGGAATCAAAAATTAGTTAATTCAGGTTTGCAATCAAAGTACATTTTTCCTGTAACGATGTCCGAATCTTCTTTGGATTAAAGTGACCACGCATCGTACCACTTTACACAAAACATTTCAGCATGCCGGATCTAACTGTATGTCACCACTCTATTAAATTCTGTAACCTCTACTCAGCCCTAGACGTCCTACTCCGTGTGCTGCGGAAAAAGTTCCTGTTTTAATCCTGGAGGAAACACCATCCTCCCTCAGGTCGTTTTACAGCACCCGTTCTACTCCAACACACCTCTGAAGCTGCTCTGCTCCACCTTCACTCTTCTTGTAATCAATTCCTCTCTCAGTTCTCCTTCAATAGATACCTTCCTCATGTCAAAGATCCTGCACTCACCCTTTAACATAATTTGACATGCACTGTTTTTTCAACACATACTGAATCCCCATACACATTCACTTATCTTTCTATCAACTTGTTACAAATCCTGATCCAGTTAATTCCAACACGATATATATGGCTTTCAATCCTTAACTATACTATCTGAAATAACAACCATGTTTCTAAACTACTACCTTACCTGAGGGCCTTCAATAGAACTAGCATTCAATTCTGGTCTCACCTTTTCCATCATAGACACCAGCTGCTCACACTAATAGAATCAGACTTATCTGCATTATGTTGCCCTCTGTTTTTCTATTTTATCTAACCTTTACTGATCTGTACATTAACACTATTGTCTCTCCCCCTTTTCGGAAACAAAACTAGTTTTGTTACAGAAACATCAATAGAGAACAGTAGAAAGTCGTCAAGGGGAGTCAATTTAGCTGCAAAGGCTAATCTTTGGTGAAGTAGGAAAAATCACTTCCTCGTATCCTCAAATCAAAACATTATTCAATTTTATCATACCTGATATCTTCAAGAAGTCCCTCAATGTAGTGACTACTGCAGCTTGTTAGACTCTGTCACATGCAGCAATTCAGCTTTGTGAGAATGATCTATTTGTGACCAGAGTAAATACTGGATATTCCTGCGGAAATAACACAGCCCAGGAAAGACACGTTTTCTAGCAATTTACAATTTATCTGTACTGACCTTAAAACCATGTTGATGAAGAGCTCCCAAAGCTAACTCAGCAGCCTGAAGGCAGATCTCAGCATTAAGAGAAACCAACAGCAAGTCATTACATACTGAATCAGGATGGTGTTTCTGGGCAAAGGACATGTCTGCAAAACATATTTTATAACCTGATTAAAAATACCTGGTAATATGACAAATCCTGGTGGCTGTCTGGTATATCGTAGCTGGCAACTTTTACATGTAAAATTGAAAAAATTCCAATATTCTTTAGCTAATGAGAAATAGCATAACATATTTGTCAAGTCTATACATGTGTACCACTGATAATGAAAAGTATTTTGTTTAAAAACAGAATGTTTAGCTCAAGCCACATCTGTGCATTCCAGGGTGAGGCCCAGTATCATAAAAATGCCACCGCAAAAAAGGCGAGCTGGTAGTAACCCCCCTGCTCTGATTTATGGCTGCACTAGTTAACCCAGAGAGACAATTCAACAGTGACCCCAAATGTAACTGGAGCACGTGAAAGTATTCCTACCCCAGTGGATTTCCTGCTCATAGTTGACATGGCAAAGTACACCTTCTGCTGCTTAAAGATGATCAGTACGTTCCTGGCGATAATAGAATAAAAAACTCATGTTTAAAAGGAACTTATCAGTTACATAACAGAAAATTTTAATAGATATTAGTATATTTTCAAAACAGCAAACCTGTATGCTGGTAGGTGCTCAACCTACCAGCGTACAGGTTAAACACTGAAGGAGATGTTTAACCATTCCCCTGATCCATTTGCCTGGTGCTCAAAACATGGAGAGAAAGAAAAATATGAGAAAACATTTCATCCAGATCACATACCATTAAAGTTGTTCAGCAGTACCAACCTCCAGATACATAGTCCCAGTAGTAACTGTTTGTGTTTTACCTTAAAGATTCTTGTTACCAGTCTGTGTGGTTCCTGTCATCGATCAGACTGGCATATGGCAGATCAGATGAAGACAGGTAGGAACTTAGACTTTGCATTCAAGGCTTCCATGGCTAGAACACTGGGAGAACACCAGATGCTGCGAATTCTATTCACAGTCCCCAACAGATGTCAGCAACCCTTTCCCCACGTGTTGCAATGGCAGACGCTGTTATTTCTCTGAGGAGCATCTCAGTGACAAAGTCTCAGTCAACAACTCAGAATCTGAAGGAATATGTGGCTCCGGTATGTGCTGAAAGTTCATGCCATCCTTCCAATGGTGTGTAAACATTGTTCATGGGGAGTGTTATCCCCTTGCTGTGGTACTGACCTTTTGGAGGTGAGGTCATGTTAGGATTTGGTGACTCCATGCCAGGCTGACCTGCCGGTGGGGTAAGATGAACTACACAGTCCCGCGCCCAATGTCCATGGGCACCACAGTTGTAGCAGATGTTGGTGGGTGTTCGTAAAGTTCTGCCATATCTACCTCGTCTTTTCGGCCCTGTGCTCCTTCGCCCATGCCCATACTGACCACCATACTGCCATCTGCCTCCACGTCCAGGACCAACAGACCTGTAATTAAATGGAGGATAGAAAACAGGAGGAGGTAAACCCCCTCCTTGGAGTAAATTAGACTGAGGTGGGACCGTCAGGGTTGGAACACCATGAGATGTAACTGCTGATACATTCACATGTACAATCTTTTGCTTTCTTACTCACTTTCCGTTTTGCTTCCAGTAGCTGTAATTTTAGTAATTCAACTTGTAATTCCTCTACCTCTTGCTTTGTCTTCCTCTCCTCCCTTTGAGCCACATGCAAATAGTGTACCAAATGTTTTTCCCAGCAAGCGTATTCACAACCATTCATATCAGCATTTAAGTTCATCAGCTGAGATACTGAAGAGGGTACACCTTTTAACACTACTTCTCTAAATAATTCACCCAGATTGGACCGATTTGTTTTAGGATCCACACCTGTGTGTTTGATCCATTCTTCTGCGGCCTGATCTAAGTATTTCTTCGGTTGCTGTTATGGGTCCCAATCAAACTTAGGAAGCTCTGCTGAAGTGGATAAGAGAAAATGCTGTGTAACTGCATCTTCAAAGGAAGAAATTATTAAAGACAATAAAGTTTCATCAGGCATATGTAACGTTTGAGCAATATTTTCAATTTCAATTCATTTTCAATATCAGCTGCAGCAGAAGCCGAAACACAGCATCCAATTCAGCCAGCCACGACCAACCACCCGCAGCAATGCTGGGAAGTTTATCCACCAGGAGTTGCACATCACAAAATGAATTCCTCTGCTCCTAAATTATTTTGTAACAAGGGCATCTGCATTTTGGTGGGACTTTGAGAATGTTGTTGCATATTATGAACACTTTGGGATCCGTCCTCTAATTTTCCCCTAATACTGTCTGTTCCTACTAATTTCTGCCGCTCTGCAATATCAGTATCTATAGTAAAATGATGCAAGCCATTAACATTTGTCATAGATTCCTTAATATCAGCTGCTTCATTTGAGGGTAACTCCAAAACTAACTCATGACTAGATGCAGTGTTAACAAAATCTATCAAATCAGCAGCATTGTCCTTTTGCCAAACACGATTAAGCTCCATTTTACCTTTTTAACCTTTAACGTTTAACTTTTAGTTCTGCTCACTTGTGATTCCCAGAGCTACAATAAGCAGAAGCTATTAGTCGGCTGTTTCCTACTTTCTTTTGATCATCCAGATTTGAGTCTGGTACATTATATCTAACTAGGGCTATCAAACAATGAAACATTTTAATCACCATTTAATCGTAAATTATATTTTTATTTCTAAAAGTGTAAAAGCTCATTTAGGCATTTTTAATATGCTATTTTGCAATTGATGACACTAATTAAAAGTATGCTCTTACAAAAGGTATCTTCCTTTTTTTTTCTCAATTGTCTCAAACAAATGTTTAATGCTCTCCCAAATTTCCAACAACTTTTCCCAACTTCTAACCTCTTTCTGACTATTAGGCTACAGTTTAAAATAAAAATTTGCTCCAAAACTCACCATCATCCAACCGTTTTTTTTTCTCCAATGAAACTCTCCCACCAGCTGCTGTTCACACTTCAAATCACTTTTCTCTGTTCAAACTTTTCCTGCGCTTCAACAAATGTCATTAATGCATCGACCTTTTTTCCCAATGATTTCCAACTTCACGCTCCATAATGAACACTTGCTTACTCCCCCAAGTTACACTCAACTCAACACAGTAGTTTTCCACTGAAAGGCCAAGAGCTGCAGGCAGCTTACACACACAGAGGCACCCACACTTTTAAGAGCAGCGGACTCAAGCAGTCTTCTCTTTCACACAATGGATCCCATTTTAACCGAGACAAAATATTGCACAAGACATGACAAACACAACATATAAAGACAGACAAACGCACGTCACAGAGAGACCTTTGTCCCTTCCGTATTGGCAGAATCTTCTCTCTTTTTATTAAAAAAAACTCCTGATCTAACTGCCGTGCCTCCGAAAACCCTGTTTTTTGAAGCTAAGAGACAATTTAAATTATCTCTCTGGGATCCCTTTTTTTTTCTTCTTCTCTTATCTTACAGCTTCATCATTTAAACGTTTTAGCTGTCTTAGTTTCAACTTTTAAAGATGTTAATGTATCTTAACCGTACCTGTTCCCTGCTTCTTTATGAGCGTCCCTAATTCTCAAGAGGTAGCGCAACCCCTCAGCCCTAAAATCACCAGTCTCGTCAGCCTGGTTTGTGTGTGGCCAATCCTCCGGACATATTTTTTGTCTTTGTTTTTATCTTTTTTATTTTCTTTACTTATATTTTGTAAATTTTATGTTATTTTAATTTTTGACGTATACTTAAACATAAATCCCATTCAATCCTTCCTCGGTTTCAACATAAATTCCATTCAATCCTCTCATACTAGTTGCTCTGTTTAACCCCTGATATTTTGAGAAGAGAGTTTGTCATACACAGCACCGCTTGATTTAGCCTATGTCTAAATTACAGCCAATGGAGAATCAAAAATCTCCTTTCCTTTTTCGGGTCGACCCCCAGATTACTCCTTCGTACCCAAATTCCTCCACTTACTGTCAAATCCGGGTCACAGCTGACCAAATTGTAGATATTAATACCGGCCTGCTCCTGCTTATTTCTGAAGGCCCGTCTTACCCCGGTTTAAGATTTGGCAGTAAAGGAGAAAACATTGATCAGAGGCAAACATTAAAATATGCATATTTAATTCATTTGGAATTCCAATGAAGACAGAATTTACATTACCATTTCGTTGTATTCAGTAGAAGCTCGACATCCTGGCTCTCTTTCACTACTCTGAACACATCTTTTACAGGGGGTGGGCACAGACACAGCCAAGGTTCCCAAGCAGTACGGCTATCAGGGGTCGAGCCAAATGACCTCTCCCAATCATAAATTGTCTCCCAACACATCCTGCAAGCTGCATGTTTATTTTGCCCTCAAAGGGGAGACACAGTCTTAAAAGGCCAGACATTCCTTATTTCTTCCATACAACTGCCTGATTAATATAACAACTAAGGTATTTTCCTCAACAATGGGCATTGTAAAAATCTGGAAATATGAGGAGTAATGGATTAATGGGAATTGTGTAAAACTGTTATTATACTAATGTAAAGCAGGTAGATATTCTACTATAATTTGTATGACAAAGGGTGGAACGCTATGAGTTTATAGTTCTTCTCTGTCCTTGAATATGCATGTTAGGTATATACATGAGTCATTAAGTCATTAACTTCACTTCGTTTTCAATTAACTTCAGTTCAGTTTTTGTAAGATTATCTACACAGTAAAAATTATCTAAACAGGGAGAAACACAATTGTTATTTCAGGTGCACACTTGGCATCAGCATTAAGCCATCATAATAACCTTACCAATACAAGTGAAGTTAAAGACTTAATGACCTATGTCAGGGGTGTCCAAAGTGTGGCCCGGGGGCCATTTGTGGCCCCTGTGCTGATTTTGTGCGCCCTATAACTGAATTGCAAGAAAAATTTGGCCGACCAGCGCTGATGGCTTTTTGCAGATGGAAACTTATTATTTCTAATTAGGGTAAATTTATTATAGACTAATTAAAATCTTCCAATTGAATGTTTATTTTAATTTTCGATACAAGACAAAACATTTGTCTTGTAAGAAGCACACTTTTTACGTTGTTTAATTTCATTGTAAATAATGCAACTTTTACTCAAATGCAGACTTTGGTGCTTTTTAAATCTGATTGGAATTAATTTAATAAAATAGGGTATATACAGTTTAATATATTTTCTTAAAATTATCACATTTTGTTGGGCAGGGTGAATACTTTTGGTTATTTGGTTTATTTTTATTCTTTTTTTTTTGCCTTCGAGCGGTTTCGATTTAACAATTTTGGCCCAATAGCCAAAAAGTTTGGACACCACTGACTTATGCGTATACCTAACAGCAATCAAATATGTCTGAAAGAGCAATATGGAGTAGGTACTGGGTATTTAGTAGCTTAAAAACTGACTTTATGAAATTAACATAGAGAAATTCATAAAAAGGATGTGTTTACTAAAAGTACCAATGTCAAAGGATTATCATACTCGGCATCGCCTGCTGCGACTGATGACTAGTCGCAGCAGGCTCAGTATAAATGCAGATATTCTGTGAAGGCCATTGAGGCATGTTGGAGAATATAAATGCATGTTGGAGAATATAACTGCATCATGAAGACCAAGGAGCACAGCAGGCAGGTTGGGGAGAAAGTTCTGTAGATATTTCTATGAAAGCTTATTATAAAACAATCTACCAAGATCATCAGCAAGGAGAGTTTGGCACAGCTGCAAATCTCTGAAGACAGGGCCATCTGGCTACACAGAGAGGACGAGCAAGGAGAGCGTTAATCAGAGAGGCGGGCAAAAAACCTCCGTGAGTAGATGTGCAAAGCCGGTAAAAGACATGCAGCTGTAATCGCAACAAAAGATCATTCTGCTACATTTTGACTCAGAAGGCCTGAAAGGGATATTGAAATGCGTTGAGACAAACTGTGAAAAGCTCTGGCGAAGCAGGGTTGGTGTGAGAGGAGAATACGGAAGGCGGGTGAATCATGTGGGGCTTCGGTGTTAGTGTAAAGACATTGTCTGACATAAGAGCAGAAGATGAAAAATCGAAAGTTACTACGGTTCTATGAATCCCGGATGACCACCAGAGGCGGTGCTGAAAGCACTGAATGTTCCCTTCGGGCATGCGCAGTTCGAGTAATTATACCAACAGAGTCACACCTGTGACGCCGGATGACCACTCAGAGGCTATATAAGCCTGGTGTCATCCTTGGCTCTGTTCCTATAGAATCTTCTCGCAGAAGCAAGGATTCAGAGTGACAGAGAAGCTCTGGCGGTCATCCGGGATTCATAGAACCGTAGTTACATACGTAACTTTCGTTCTATTTCATCCCTCCTGACCGCCAGAGGCGGTGCTGAAAGCACTGAATGACTAATGCCAACTATGTCACAAGGAATCCTGAGCACATACCTCACTGAGAGGGCCCAGCAGAACCTTGTAAAAGGACCTGACCCAGTGGATGAGGGACAGTCACATCGACGTTGTAGAACCTCGTGAAGGTGGTCGGGGAAGCCCATGATGCAGCAGCACATATTGCTTCCAGAGGGACCCCTCTCAAAGCCGCCCAGGAAGCAGAGACGCTCCTGGTGGAATGTGCCCTCACCCTGACTAGCAGGGTGCGGCGACCTACAGCGTAGGCGTGGCAGATGGCGCTCACTATCCAATGGGACAGACGCTGCTTGGAAAGAGGGTAGCCTAACCTCGGACCCCCATAACACAGGAAAAGCTGGTCTGAGCGTCTTAGACTTGCGGTGGCCGAAATGTATGCCTCCAATGCCCTTACTGGGCACAATAACTCAGACCCCTCAGTTGCACCTGACTGAGGCTGAAACCGAGCAAACTGCAATGGCTCGTTACGGTGAAAAGGAGACAACACCTTAGGCACAAATGCAGTGTTAGGCCACAGGGTAACACCGGAGTCATCTGCAGCCCACCTGATACATGTAGGGCTGACAGAGAGAGCATGTAACTCACTGACTCTCTTAGCTGAGACGATAGCCAGCAGAAAGGCGGTCTTGCAAGAAAGCCACTTGAGGTCTGCTTGTGCCAAAGGCTCGAATGGAGGGTGGCACAGGGCCGCAAGAACCAATGGTAGGTCCCAATCGGGCACTCGTGGAGCCGGCAGCGGGCGTAACCTACGAGCACCGCGCAGAAAAAGAGAGACCAGATCATGGCGCCCTACTGTACGGTCGTCGACAGGTAGGTGACAACATGAAATTGCTGCAACATACACCTTAAGGGTCGAAGGAGAGCGGCCCTTATCAAGGAGAGACTGGAGGAACTCCAGAATAGTGGGCACCGAGCAGGTAACCAGATCCTCATTGTGGGCAGAGCACCACTGAGAAAAAAGACACCATCTGTTGTCATACTGCAGCCTAGTTCGAACCAACACATGCCTTCCCTCTAGGTGGGGCAGAAGGCACCTGAGGGCCATGTGCACAGCCCGCAGCTCTAGCACGTTTATGTGCTCGGTGCGCTCCCTTGGACCCCAGAGACCCCGAACCGCTCTGTGTTGCCACACGGTGCCCCAGCCCTTGGGGCTGGCATCCGTGGTGACCACTTCCCTTCGAGACACCGCTAACCCATTGGTACGCCACAGGACAAAAGGTACCTGTCCTGCCAAGGAGCTAGGGCACAAAGGCACATCCTCGTCACCATGAGCCTGTGACGCCTGTGCAGCCTGGCGTCTAGGTGAAAGCTGTTGAGCCACCGCTGCAAAGGACGCAGAAGGAGCAAACCCAAGGGCACGACACGAGGGACCGATGTCAGTTTGCCCAGCATTCGCAGGAAGATGCTGTAAGGAAACTGCCTGCCCAGCCTGAATCGACCGACAAGCTGGAGTATGTCGTCCACCCTGTGAACAGACGAACGGGCCTTCATGGTAGTGGAGTCCAGATGCATCCCAAGAAAGATGGTTGTCTGAGATGGAACCAGACAACTCTTTGCAAGGTTGACTTTGAGGCCCAACCGTGACACCTGGAGAAGAAGCCAGGACGTATCCCAAGAGGCAGCTACCTGAGTGGGAGCACAGAGAAGCCAGTCGTCCAGGTATGGCAGAATCCTGACTCCGGAGGCCTGCAGAAGAGAGAGGGCCGCTTTCACGCAACGAGTAAACACCCTCGGGGAAAGGGAGAGCCCGAATGGGAGCACCCGGAATTGCCAATGGCGATCCTGATAAGCAAACCTGAGAAAGCGGCGATGTTCTGCCGCAATAGGTACATGAAAGTAGGCATCTGTCAGATCTACTGACGTAAACCAATCCCCTGCCACGACAGTCTGAAGGACCTCTGCTGTGGTGAGCATGTGGAATGGAAGGACTTTCAGGTACCGATTGAGTCCCCTTAGATCTAGAATGTGTCGAAAACCGCCGCTCTTTTTTGCCACGAGGAAGTACGTGGAATAGTAGCCTTTGGGTTGCCGCAGAGGATCCACAGCCTCGATTGCTCCCTTGGCTAGGAGGGCGGAAAGCTCCTGGTCTAGTGCCAGGGATTTCACCGGGTCGGTGATAATGGTCATTTTGACCCGGCGTGAGAGAGGGGGCCGCCGTCGGAACTGTAGCCTGTAGCCATGGGTTAGGGTGGCAACCACCCATGGATCCACAGAGTGAGCAGCCCAGAAACGTAGCTGCTGATGGGAAAAATGTCCGACGGCTGGCCCGGTGGTGTCATCTTCTATCCCCTCGGCCTCTGGGAGCCCTGGGGGGAGGACGTGAGGCCCGGGTCTGTCTAGCTGGGCGGCCGACTGGCCTGCGAAAGTCCCTGCTGGGTCTCTGCCGCACATCACGGGGATAGGAACCACCAGGTCCATCACCAGTCTGAGGCCGTGGCCAAATGCTGGGGGTAGTAGCAGGGCGCCCTGAACACTGAGGAAAGGGGGGTACGCTCCTGCGAAGGCCAGAAAGCTGCTGGCTGGTCTGACGCGCCTGAATAGTCCGCTCCAGCGCCTCCAGGGCAGCAGACCCAAACAACTCCCCTGGCACAACCGGGACACTCCTGAGGGTCCTACGGCAAGCCTCCGTGAGAGGAGACTGTGCAAGCCAGACCTGTCTACGAGCTTGGACAAGGAATGACATGACACGACCGAGCTCTCTGGTCATCAGCGCAAAGGCCTGCAATGCTGCATCACTAAAGCCAACCGCTGCAGCTGCACCACCAGCGTCCTGAACGGATATAGAGAGGGCGAACATGAGGTGCGCCAGGGAGTTGCCAAGACGGCCAGCACGCGCTCCTGCATTGTATGCCTTACACAGGAGGTCATCCGTAACCAGACATTGAGTCCGTGGGCACCTGACCTCAGGACGCAGGGCCTCATCTGGCGACACAATCAGTGAAGCAACAGCTGGTTCAACTGCTGGCATACGGTCCAGGCTGGCTATTACCGACTCGTGCATGGCAGCCAACACCCAACCGTCTGAGGAGAGCTGTGATAACGCTCTCGGGTCCCGCCAACAAGCGTGCAACTCCTTAAGGTACTCCTCTGATGGAGGTACAGAAAATGGAGTAGGGGCCCGTCCGCGCCTGAAGAAGGCACTCCCACATAATCTGAAATTCTCCCTGCAGGAATCACAATAAAGCTATTTACACGCACAAATCAAGCGGAGCATTATGGCGAAAGCTGTTTGCTCCACTTGTGAAAGTAAAATCTGTCGAGCTCTATTTGGCATTAAGATATCAATTCTTATTGCCACATTGCTAGACAGGACACTGGGGAAAAAAAAAAAAAAAAAAAAAAAAAAGGCACTCCCGGAGTCGGACACCTCTCCTTGTGGGAGTTCCAGCTGCAGCTGCTTCAGGGCCATGGACATGACATCCCGCATGGAACTGTCACTGGCCTCCCCAACTGCACTCCGGGATGAAAACGACCCATTGTCAGAGGCTTGAGAGGACCCTGCCTCCTCCTCATCTCTGAAATGAGAAGCAGAGGCAGCCAGAGATATGACGTCCTCCTCCGCAACTAGTTCAGGCATAGGTGGGGAGGAGAGCCCAGCCACTGGAAGAGAGGCATCAGACCGATGTGTCTGTAACAAAGACTTCATCTCTGCCAACTCCGCTGACAACTGTTCCACCCTTGTGGCCAGGCCCTGGTCAAGTTTGGCCCGTCTCCTCCGAGGGGGTGGTACTGAGACCGCGGTCCCACCACGGCGCTTAGAACGCCTGAGGGGATCCACCTGTCCAGAGGGCGGAAGGTCAGAACCCTCCTGGGGGCAAAACTGTGTCAATCGGGCCACCCTCACTGCATGCGGCATAAAACTGCAATTCATCCAGGGGTTCTCGGACAGCGCCTCCACAAGGTGCTCATGTCCAAGACAGGTAGGGCACAGGTCGTGGCCATCCTCTGCCTGGAGGGCAGCTCCACAATCCCTGCAGCTGTGGAAGCCATCCATGTCGAAGGTCGACAAGCCTCAACCCAATTAAATGAAAATGCGCTAAAATCGGGAGAGGGGGCGCGAACGCAACCGTCACCAATTATAGCAGAGCCAAGAAATAGGCTGCAAACACAAAGAGGCTGATATTGGGAGAGGGGGCGAACACGCTGCCGTCACCAGGTACAAACTAGTAAACCGAAATGGGCTAACAACATTAGCCGTACACAACTTCGGTAAATGAGGTTGGTCACACTGGGAGAGGGGGCGAACACGCTGCCATCACCAGGTATAAACTGGTAAACCAAAAGGAGCTAACAACATTAGCCGTACTTCACACTTCAGTAAATTAACTTAGTCACACTGGGAGAGGGGGCGAACACGCTACCGTCACCAGGTATAAAACCAGTAAATCAAAGGCGCTAACAATGTTAGCTCTATTTTACACTCCAGTAAATGAAGTTGGTCACACTGGGAGAGGGGGCGAACACGCTGCCGTCACCAGGTATAAACTGGTAAACCGAAATGGGCTAACAACATTAGCCGTACACAACTTCGGTAAATGAGGTTGTTCGCACTGGGAGAGGGGGCGAACACGCTACCATCACCAGGTATAAACTGGCAAACCAAGAGGAGCTAACAATGTTAGCCGTACTTCACACTTCAGTAAATTAACTTAGTCACACTGGGAGAGGGGGCGAACACGCTACCGTCACCAGGTATAAAACCAGTAAATCAAAGGCGCTAACAATGTTAGCTCTATTTTACACTCCAGTAAATGAAGTTGGTCACACTGGGAGAGGGGGCAAACACGCTGCCGTCACCAGGTATAAACTGGTAAACCGAAATGGGCTAACAACATTAGCCGTACACAACTTTGGTAAATGAGGTTGGTCGCACTGGGAGAGGGGGCGAACACGCTACCATCACCAGGTATAAACTGGCAAACCAAGAGGAGCTAACAATGTTAGCTGTCTTTCACACTTCGGTAAATTAACTTAGTCGCACTGGGAGAGGGAGCGAACACGCTGCCGTCACCGGTATAAACTGCTGAACCAAAGAACTAACAACGTTAGCCGTACTCAATCAACATCCCCAGCTGTAGGTAACAGGGTAACGAAAAGCCGTGAGCTGGGAGAGGGGGCGCGAACGCTACCGTCACCAACAAACAGCTTACTTACCTTCCGAAAAACTTCCACAATCAACCCGTTGCAGCCCTGGGAGGGCGGTGGAAAAACCGCAACTCCGAGCGATGGGGCGTCACACAACGGGGAAGCTAACGAACTGCTTGAGAGAAGAAAAAAGGAACAGAGCCAAGGATGACACCAGGCTTATATAGCCTCTGAGTGGTCATCCAGCATCACAGGTGTGACTCTGTTGGTATAATTACTCGAACTGCGCATGCCCGAAGGGAACATTCAGTGCTTTCAGCACCGCCTCTGGCGGTCAGAAGGGATGAAATAGAACCCTCTTAGGTTTCCCCGCGTCACATTCAAGCACCCACGTTAGACATTTGTGTGAGAAGCGTTTAATGTGTCAGACTCATTGTCTATTAGCCCTGGCAGAGTATTAACTGAGGCACCGTGTCTACAGATGATAGGCTGTAGACACAGCCAGAAGTCTCTTCAGACAGTTCCTCCAAAGGCTCCTTTCTCTGAATATTGCTATTACCCTCCAACACACACACACACACACACACACACACCTTTCTCCTGCACCATTCTTTATATTCACCTGGTTAATCTCACCTCAGCCAATCAAAGCAATCCCGTTCTAAGGCACATCAACCTTCCAAAGCCCCTTCAGTTCTATTCTTCTCACTCTGTTGCCATATTCTAAGACATTCAGTAATGTTAAGCTACATAACCAGCATGATAGTTATCCCTCTATATATAACACTTTTTCGATAAATGTCCTGCCTGGTAGCTCTTTGTCTGAGTCATGAGTGGATGCTGCGTTTTGAGTCCAGCCACATTGTTGCGTCTGTGCTCCCCTTCCACCTCTCCTCCTTTAAGGACGTTCCAGGAACTGGCCTGAGGCGCCGCTCTGCCTCGTAAGCCTTCACCACCCCCAGCTGTAACCAGAGAGCTTGCTTCAATTCAATCTCCCCCCCAGTTATGTCTCTTTCTTCTTCAGTCAGAAATCCCTGCTCACTTTCTGCTCATTACATTGGAGTCCATGCGCCCGCACTCTCAGCACTAGCCTCTTCATGAAATGCCCCCCACCACCAGACCCTCTCGCCTCCTCCCCTCTCTTCCTCCTCCCCTCGCTTCCCTCTGAGGTCTGCTCTGCAGTGCCGTGGGCCTGGCTGACTCCGTGCTGGAGGGGTGGTTGCTATGGAACTGCAAATCAGCCATTTAAGCAGCAGCACTCTAATGGATTTGCAGACAGTAAATAAACTACAGGCTGCTTCATTACCTACACCTCAGAAGTTAATGGCTTTCAGGTCACGTGGAAACACACTCGCCCAGGTTTAACATTTTCTTCGGTGTTCCACAGAATGTGGTTTTTATTTGACTGAAATGCTGAAAATATTAACTCTGCTGGGGATGGTGGCAATACTGGTAATTAACTCATCTTTTGTCATCCTCCTCCCAGGATTGTATCCGGCTGAACCAGTATAAACTGAAGAGTGAGATTGGAAAGGTGAGTGTCCTTGTCTTTTTTGCTAGCTGTCTTTTCTAGTCCAGAAATCTCAACTGGTTAAAAAAAAAAGAAGAACATGCTTCACAAAGATGGGCCATAAAATACAGATAGAAAATGACACCAATGTCAATTTTAACATGTATGTACTGTAACATTTTATATATTTGTTACCTAAGAGAATGGATGTGAAGATTCTGTTTATTTTTTCCTGGTAAAACCTTTCATCCACATATAGAACTGGGTTTCATGAGTCACAGTCAACAACAACAGGGCCAGTGCTCTGTTTTGATACGCACAGTCTTTAATTTTTACACCCATAATAATATGGTTACCTCAAGATTTTTACTGGATGTGTGTGGTGGGATTAAATTACCAGGAACAGCTCAAAGAATAATGTGACTAAGGCCTTCTTCACAGTGGGCTAACATCAGATGATGACATAAAATTCTTCCAGAAAGTGGATCGCCTCTGGAGGATCTTGGAGAGGTCCACAAAGAATGCAGTGTTATCCCCCATTAGACATGATGAAGCTCCACAGTTCTCTGACTGCTTTGAACAGGCATGACATCTTGGAGGCAAATCTGGGTCCTGGTTGGAGAAGCCTGGTTGCCACATTGGTAGCAGATCTAAGATGAACTGCCACCTATATGGGTTATTCACCTGAAATACGAGGGTATTTCAGGTGACCAGGGCCAGGGTGGTCTTATGCCAACGCTATGACTTCAACACACCAACACCTGGCTGGCAGTTATTTATCCTAACAATTCATTTATATATGTACAAATATATCTTTTGAAAGAGCATCCTTGGAAAGACGGGTAGCAGGAATTGTGCTACAACTGCTTTGGCTTCAACAAGATGGATCTCACCAACCTGCCAAAGCAAACAACCCATGCATTTCAAACAAGGAAAGGAAAAAGTGAAGCCCACACACCTCCAAATTGTGCATATAGGTTGGATCCTGTCATACTATTGATAAAATTCAGAAGGAGTTCCCAAATGTTAGGAAATATAGCAGATTGTGTGCAAAATCAGGAACTCTAACACAAAGGTGGCACCATCTAACACTAACGGCAATGTGATAAAATGCTAGGCAGCATGGGAAAAAATTGTTGGTGTTAACTAAAAGCAGAATAGCATTATGATTGGCTTTCCACTAAGATTAGTCTTTCCAAAAAATGTTCTTGGACTTTCTTAAGACTGTGTAGTGATCCTGAAGAAAAGGGGTCAAAGAAACTTGCTGCTACTATTGCAAAAGAAAGCCTGATATTATAGTAACTTTATAAGAAAACCTGTTCCTTTATGTCCAAAAATAGATGAACTCTGTTTGCTATTTCAAATTCCAAAAATCAATGCATCCTAATTAAGTATTTTGGATTGTCATATCCTTGATGACCGAGAATCTACATCTACATTTTTTTAAAAAATGTTTAAAACTCATTCCTTTGCTTTTGTCCACGTAGAAACTACACTTTACTTCTCACCTTCAACAGCTTTTTCTGATTGCTTTCTACCAATCTTCAATATAGAGCCCTTTTCATCAACTACTCGACATAGTTGGCATAGTTACGCACCGTTTTAGTGGAATATCATGTTTTACAAAATGAAATGTCTTTATAAATTAGAATATTATTGAAAAGTTTTATCTATTTCGGTAACTCCATTCACTAAGGGTAGCACATGATGTTGGCTAATTACACAGAGGCTGATGTTTTCAAGCCTTTATTTCTGTTAATTATGGGGATTTCTTTGCTTTAAGCTGATGAAAACACAACGTTTAAGGTGAGAGTATTACATCAACCAATAGAAAAACTGTTTTAATACAGAAAGGTGAGCTTCATGAAAAATGCTTGCTTAAAGTTTATTTTCAAAAGGTATTCTTAATCTAACAAACGAGGTACATCGTAAACATTTTAATATTTGATTAATATAACTCTATGTATTTATAATATAAGTGAACGTTATGTACCCCTACCTACCTGTATTCCACAGATTTTTTTACTCTGTCAACACTAGTCCAAAATCCTTAGAAAACATTTACAGATTTAAGCAAGATTTAAGAAAAGTATAAAAATGTTAGTGTTTATTATCAGATTTTTTAGACAGCCACTGGTAGTTTTCCCAGTACCATTTATTTTACCCATATTTTAGATTAGGGGTTCCCAAACCTTTCAGCCTGTAACCCCCAAAATAACAGTGCCAGAGACTGGTGACCTCATTTAGTCTGGTGGATTTCCCCCCCCCCCCCCTTTTTTTTGGGGGGGGGGGAGATTATGTGAATAAAGTCATAATATATTATGAAAATAAAGTCATAAAATTGCAAGAATGAAGTAGTATATTTAGAAGAACTCTTACAAAAAAAATGCAGCTTTTCCCCTGTGTTTAAAATGAAGAATGTTGAGCCTCTTTTATAGTTTTTCTTTGGTAATAGTTTCACAAATAAGGAAATAGTAAATCTTTTTACCACATCAACAACAAATCATCTTACGACCCCCAAGAGGTCGCTCGTGACCCCCACTTTGGGAATCCCTTTTTTAGATCATACCGTCTGCATATATTCTGCAAGAACAGAGGTCATAGTGAACAAGAAAGTTTGCTCTGACCCTTAAATGGAAACACATCTGGCAGAGAGGGATAGGAGAAATGTAGAGGAAATTACATTCACGGTTGTCTGCTTTAGCCACGCCTACTTCAAATTTCCGACCAATCACACAACAGTTGTCAGACACTACACAAGAGAAAAGTTCTACATAGATGTTTTGGGGAACAAACAGAGGGGTCTCCCATCCCAACGCTGCCTGGAAAAAAAAACCTCAGAGAGGTTCTTGCAGAGCATGAACTATACTTAGAATATACTTAGAACTATACTTTATTGATCTGAACGCACGTGTTCTTTCCCCGTCTGTCCCTTTGTGGAGCCTAGTCAGTGTGCTGGTGCTGTCCCCTCAGCTGACTGAAGCACTGTAAATAATCAAGCTTTAATGTCGAGGGGCTGTTTTCATTCATATATATATATATATATATATATATATATATATATTATATTATTATTATTATTATTATTATTATTATTATTATTTTATTTTTATTTTTTTTTTAATAGTATTTTAAATTGACTTCCATCCACTTTTTGAAATTTCTTTTTCTGCTAACACCCCTTTCTCTTAATCTGTTAACACAGCTATTTGGAGCCCTGCTTTTAACATCTCACTCACTGCTTGTATAACCTCATCTAATTAATTACTAAAAACACATCCAAAACATGTATTTTCCTTTTCCGGGACTTCACTTTCGGCATACTTCATATTTACCCTGAATAAAAGCCTGACCTTGCCACCGCAAAAAGCTGAATTTTAAAGAAGAGATCTTTAATGCAAAGTTCAAAGCAACTATAAACCTTGTTGTGTCTTTTGATGGGAAATATTGTGTGTCAGGATGTTATTTACTTTTCAAGCACCTATTTGTAATTTGTAGAACATTTTGAAAATATCAAACCTGTCAGAAAAGATCAAGTAGCTGTTTTTCATCAACTGGAAAATCATTTGGGCAGATTTTCTTTCTTCCTTGCACTTCTTTGGGAAGGAAAAATGTCAGAAAAGGCCTGAGAGCACATCCTGGGTGTGTGTGGGTAGGGTTGCCGCTCACACTCGCAGCAGCGCGAGCTGTGTCAGCCCCGCGCGACTCCGTGTCGTCTTCGGAGGAATCTTATGGAGCTTCTTCCAAAACAAAGCAGGTATAGCAGCTAAACTGGGCTCCCTTCTTTGTGATAAAATGACAGTGTCCAAGCGGCATAAGGACATCACGCATGCAGTAATATGCTTCATAGTGATGGATATTCTGCTGTTGTCTACTGGTTACTTTACTTTATTCTTTGTCAGTATTTAATAACATCACCCAGGTCTCTTAAGTTGAGTTATTTTTCTTTAAAAAATCAGTTATGGGTAAAAATGTTGGTTAAATAAGGATTTTATTGAGATTTAGTGTTTATGTGTTCTTTATTAAAAGTAAGTCATTTAGCAATATCATAAGAGCCAGGTTTTATTTATTTTTTGATAATTATCGATATTGATCAATATGCATTTTTTTTTATCGATAAGCTTTTTTTCTATATCGTCCAGCCCTATGTGTGGGACGAGCTCATTCTGTGCTGCCAAAGAATAAAATGTTGTTTCTGAATAGGAACCGCGCTGCCTTGTAAACATTCTGTCAGTATGGTGCTGCCGTCTGTTCTGGGAAGTGATGCTTTAGAAATGTTAACAGTCTCTCACCAGTTCTGTTCATGGACTTGCATGAAATGTAGAGCAGAAGTAACAAACAATGCATGTTCCCTGCATTTATTCAGCGTTTTTGTTGTTTTGCAGGGCTCCTATGGAGTGGTCAAGCTCGCCTACAATGAGGATGATGACAAACATTATGTAAGTTGGTGCCACGGTTGTATGTCTCAGCAACTTTTTGTTGAAAAGCTTCACAGACTTACTGGTTGTTTTGTGGTTTTCATCAAGCCGCTCACCTTTAATTATCTTGACAGAAAAACAGTGCTATTGATTTTTGTCCCTGTTTGTTTCTTCCCTTGTTGCCGAGCTGTGAGGTTTATTTCCTCAGACTACATACGTTTCTTTTGTATGCGACCTAAGATATGAGTTGCTGGTGCTGTTTGAAGTGCATCCTCCATGTTTTTTCTTCAAATCTGTGCTGCTGTTTCTGTGTACCCGCTGCTCGGAGGGCAGTTGACCAAAAGGCAGCTGCCTGTAAGGAAGCAGGCTTGTGCAAGGTCATTTGTGTGGCATTTCCATCAAGGTAATGTGTTCCCTTGAAAAGCACGGCGATCAGCGAATGTAAGCCGTTTGATGCCTTAACAGAGCTAAGCTGTCCTGTGCAGTACCAACAACGAAAGCCTCTTGTGAGTGACGTCGTCTTAGGCTGCCAACGCTGGATGGATTTAAGATGTACTTTTGAACTGCAGCCAGTGGGAGATGTCAAGCTGAACAGTTTTAAGGATGAAAACGCGAGCTTATGAACGAGCAGAAGTGGAGACGAGAAAGTAGTTGTGCCACGCAAAGGTGGAGGTGGAGCAGCCATATACACAGACAAGTCATTGAACTTGGGAGAACTGGATAATATATCCGCTGTGGTTGAAAATATACTTGAGTGTATCACAATAGAAATCTGTCCTAAAAAGAGTAAAAGCTTTATTATAGGTTGTATATACAGAACCTGGGTCCAACATGGGCACTTTTAATGTCACGCTGGAGGATAAATTCATTGGAGATTTTGACAATGACTTGATATGTATTAATAAGCACACAAATATTATTTATAAATTATATTCTCAGTAATTCAGTAGGGTGGGGGTGGGTGGGGGGGGTTCTTAATCAACAACATCAGTGATCATCTGTCATTTTTTGTAATTTACAACAATAATTAGAAGACTAACAAATCCAAAAACCAAAAGGTATGTGGGAGAGTGAGAACAGAGGAGTTGATTTAAAAATTACATTATCTCCTCTGTGGTGGAGATAATTTAAGACAATGTTAAAGGATATAACTGCTGAAATGAACAAGCTAAAAGTATGGTTTGATTGTAACCGGTTGTCTTGAAATCTACGCAAAAAAAAAATAATGTTCTTTGGGAACTGTAGACCACACATGCAACCTAAAATAGAAATAAATTAGGTTAATGTTGAAATGGTTTGTGAAAACAAACTTCTTGGTGTCAATGATAAACTGAACTGGAAACCTCATATCAAAATAAGAAGCTATCAGGAGGTATTTCTGTATTAGACCAAAAAGCACTCCACGTGCTTGTCATGATTTGCTATTGAACCCGAACACACCACAACAGAGTAAATTTAACAGTTTATTGAAGTTAGTGGATGGTGGAGGATGGAACCAAGAGTCTGTACTGAGCTGAAGCAGGAGGATGGTGAAGGCAGGAACTGGCGAGCAGCACAGAACCAGAGCACAGCAGAATGGAGACTTGGAACCAGGCTTGACAGAATGGAGACGTGGAACCAGGCTTGACAGAATGGAGACTTGGAACCAGGTTTGACCAGCAGCACGGCAGAGTGGAGAATTGGAAACAGACTTGACCGGCAGTATAAAGCAGCACGACTTGGTGAATACTTGCAGGACCGGAGGAAGAACTGAACCAGAACCACAGCAGGCAGACAGAGATGAAGAGACTTCGGGCTGGACGAGACTCGATGAGGTGAGCGGCAGAAACAGAAGTTGGCAGAAGTGAACAGGATAAACAGAACGAACCGACAATGAAGGACTGAATACTGGGGGTTTATATAGTGAGGCTGACAGGTGTGCTGAATGCTGGCTGATGATGACTGACAGGTGTGGATAGTTACTGATGTAGAGAGGAGACTGGAATGTATGGGGGGCGAAAAGTTACAAAACAAATGTGCATGTTGCAGCAGACAGGGTGCATCATGACAGCACCCCCCCCTTAAGGCCGGCTCCCAGACGGCCAAACGGAAACAGATAACAAAAAACGACCCACCCAGGGTGGGCGGAGGGAGGCACTGGACGGTGGGCTAGAGTCAAATAAACAAAAAACGACCCACCCAGGGTGGGCGGAGGGAGGTGCTGGACGGTGGGAACCAAAAAAAAATCCAAAAAAAACAAAAGAAACCAAAACACAAATCTACCCCAACGAGGCGAACAAAGTAAAGCCTGGGACGGAAAGGCCCTAGGAGGGCGACCCCGACGGCGGAACAGCCAAGTCAGAAACGGGCGTTGAAAAGGGCGACCCCGACGAGGCAGAGTCAGCTGCGGGTGTCGCTGAGGACGACCCCGACGAGGCTGAACTAGACGCGGGCGTCGCGGTGGGCGACCCCGACGAGGCTGAGCTAGACGCGGGCGTCGCGGTGGGCGACCCCGACGAGGCTGAGCTAGACGCGGGCGTCGCGGTGGGCGACCCCGACGAGGCTGAGCTAGACGCGGGCGTCGCGGTGGGCGACCCCGACGAGGCTGAGCTAGACGCGGGCGTCGCGGTGGGCGACCCCGACGAGGCTGAGCCAGACGTGGGCGTCGTGGTGGGCGACCCCGACAAAGCGGCAGGGTCTGGTGTGGCCAGGGGTTGAAGAGTACCCTGGAGGACAAGCGGCTACCAACTAAGGGCGGAGCAGGGCCACAGGACACAGGTGTCACAGGACTAGAGGCTACGGAGGTCGCAGGACTAGAAGCTACAGAGGTCGCAGGACTAGAAGCTACAGAGGTCGCAGGACTAGAAGCTACAGAGGTCGCAGGACTAGAAGCTACAGAGGTCGCAGGACTAGAAGCTACAGAGGTCACAGGACTAGAAGCTACAGAGGTCACAGGACTAGAAGCTACAGAGGTCACAGGACTAGAAGCTACAGAGGTCACAGGACTAGAAGCTACAGAGGTCACAGGACTAGAAGCTACAGAGGTCACAGGACTAGAAGCTACAGAGGCCACAGGACTAGAAGCTACAGAGGCCACAGGACTACAGGCTACAGAGGCCACAGGGCTACAGGCTACAGAGGCCACAGGGCTACAGGCTACAGAGGTCACAGGGCTGCAGGCTACAGAGGCCGCCGGGCTACAAGGTTCAGGAGACGCCTGGCTGCAAGGTTCAGGAGACGCCTGGCTGCAAGGTTCAGGAGACGCCTGGCTGCAAGGTTCAGGAGACGCCTGGCTGCAAGGTTCAGGAGACGCCTGGCTGCAAGGTTCAGGAGACGCCTGGCTACAAGGTTCAGGAAACGCCTGGCTACAGGCTTCAGGAGACGCCTGGCTACAGGCTTCAGAAAACGCCTGGCTACAGGCTTCAGGAGACGCCTGGCTACAGGCTTCAGGAAACGCCTGGCTACAGGCTTCAGGAAACGCCTGGCTACAAGCTTCAGAAGGCGCCTGGCTACAGGCTTCAGAAGGCGCCTGGCTACAGGCTTCAGAAGGCGCCTGGCTACAGGCTAAAGGAGGCCCTAGGCTACAGAAAACACCTGGCTAAAGGCTTCGGAAGGCGCCTGGATACAGAAAACTAGCGGTACTAAACTATAGGCTTCTGGAGAGCCCAGGGTACAGACTACCGACGGTACTGGGCTACAGGCTTTAGGAGGAACCTGGCTACAGGCTTCAGAAGGCGCCTGGCTACAGGCTTCAGAAGGCGGCGGTCCCTCTTGGGTCACCGCGTCGCAGGAAGGCGGCGGACCCACGTCGGACGCCGGGCTGGCGTGCTCTGCACCCACGCCGGGCTGGCGTGCTCTGCACCCACGCCGGGCTGGCGTGCTCTGCACCCACGTCGGACGCCGGGCTGGCGTGCTCTGCACCCACGTCGGACGCCGGGCTGGCGTGCTCTGCACCCACGTCGGACGCCGGGCTGGCGTGCTCTGCACCCACGTCGGACGCCGGGCTGGCGTGCTCTGCACCCACGTCGGACGCCGGGCTGGCGTGCTCTGCACCCACGTCGGACGCCGGGCTGGCGTCGATCAGACCCTCGGCAGCAGGCTCCTCTGATGCAGCCCGTGAAGCAGGATCAGGGCCTTCGGCTGCGGACTGAGCAAGATCTGGGTCTCTGGCTGCAGACTGAGCAAGATCTGGGTCTCTGGCTGCAGACCGAGCAAGATCTGGGTCTCTGGCTGCAGACCGAGCAAGATCTGGTTCTCTGGCTGCAGACCGAGCAGAAACAGAGTTCTTTGCTGTGGGCTGAGCAGGTTCAAAGTCTTTGGCTGCAGGCCTAGCAGGAAACAGGTCCTCCTTATCCCCGTAAAAGAAATCCCATAACTGGGTCTCCTGGATCCAGCGTCTGGCTGGGCATGGAGGGAGGTCTTGTGCTGGCGGATTCGGCTTCTGCGCCGGGAGGGACCGGGCGGTGGGGTTGAGGTTTCCGCCGACGATGAGGCAACGGGAGCTGCGGCAGAGACAGCAGGGGCAGAAACCGCAACAGCGAGAGGAGCTGAGGCTGAAGTTACGGCGGGCTTAGCAGCAGCAGTGGTCAGATATGCAGGTGCAGCAGGAGCAACTGACGTGGAGGAGACAGAGGCAGCAGCGCTGGTAGCAGCTAAAGGCTTCACCCGAGGAGCCAGCTGAGTGTCGTGGAGGTGGTGACAGAGACGACGGGGAACAGCAACAGAAGAAGCAGCAGGATGGCTCTCGGCGGCAGCCGAAGTAGAGGGGCTGCTGAGCGGTGGACCGGGTTGAGAGACTCCCGCCCAATAGTCCCAATCCACGTCCTTTAAGAGACCAGCCACAGCGGAGTATCCAGGAAGCCTCCGGGCCAAGTCTGAGACCCGCTCCTCCCAGAAGTCTCGCAACAAGACAGCTGCCTCTATTCTGCGCGACAGTGGACTGACAGCAGCAACCGTGGCCAATCCCTTCCTCAGTTCCTGGCATAAGGAATCCATGGAGCTGCTTAAATTGTGCAGTTCTGGGTCCACTGGGCTTGTTTCCTGATGAGAGCTCTGTGTGGGTGTCAGGTTCATGTGGTCGGTTCGTTCTGTCATGATTTGCTATTGAACCCGAACACACCACAACAGAGTAAATTTAACAGTTTATTGAAGTTAGTGGATGGTGGAGGATGGAACCAAGAGTCTGTACTGAGCTGAAGCAGGAGGATGGTGAAGGCAGGAACTGGCGAGCAGCACAGAACCAGAGCACAGCAGAATGGAGACTTGGAACCAGGCTTGACAGAATGGAGACGTGGAACCAGGCTTGACAGAATGGAGACTTGGAACCAGGTTTGACCAGCAGCACGGCAGAGTGGAGAATTGGAAACAGACTTGACCGGCAGTATAAAGCAGCACGACTTGGTGAATACTTGCAGGACCGGAGGAAGAACTGAACCAGAACCACAGCAGGCAGACAGAGATGAAGAGACTTCGGGCTGGACGAGACTGGATGAGGTGAGCGGCAGAAACAGAAGTTGGCAGAAGTGAACAGGATAAACAGAACGAACCGACAATGAAGGACTGAATACTGGGGGTTTATATAGTGAGGCTGACAGGTGTGCTGAATGCTGGCTGATGATGACTGACAGGTGTGGATAGTTACTGATGTAGAGAGGAGACTGGAATGTATGGGGGGCGAAAAGTTACAAAACAAATGTGCATGTTGCAGCAGACAGGCTGCATCATGACAGTGCTGTACTGTTCTTTAGTTTTACCCTACATCAGCTATTGTGCAAAGATTTGGGGCAACAATTACAAAACTACGCTATAGTCATTAATCAGACTTCAAAAAAGAGCAATACGAGTACTTAACAAGGCTGGGTACTTGGAGCAGACAAATCCACTATTTAAACAATCTAAAGGGGCTTTATGAGTGAAGGGGTGTACATCAATATCAAGCACATTAGAGCAACAAGAAAAAGTTTCTGTATTTCTGTTTGCGGGGTGAACCTTTGGAACGATCTGAATGTGGAGCTCAAGCAATGTCCAAAAATGAAACAGTTTACACTGTCATCAACATCTTATTTTAACATAGAAAGTTATGTTGAATCAGTGCTTCTGTGTTTTGTTTTTTTGTTGTGTCTCTGCTCCGTCTTTTCAAAACCCCAGTCAGTGGAGGCAGATGGCCTATCACACTGAGCCAGGTTCTGCTGAAGGTTTCTTCCTGTTAAAGGGGAGTTTTCCTCTCCAATGTCGTTACATGCATGCTCGGTATGTGGGATTGATGCAAAGCCAACCACAATACAGACGACTGTCCACTGTGGTGGTACATGCTTATCGATGAGGAGTGAATGCTGCTAGTGGTACATGCTTATCGATGAGGAGTGAATGCTGCTAGTCAATGACTTGATGCACTCTGAATAGAAAATGTTTTCACTTTTTAGATTTGAATAATAAATATAACTTAACTCCATTTTTCATAACTAGGATAAAGTTGACATTTTTTTGCAACTGACTTGAAATCTGTCTGCATTGAATTGGCTTTTTTTGCAAAGTGCCCTGAGGAGACTTGTGTTGTGAATTGGCGGCATATAAAATGACTGAACTGAACTGAACATGGAACTGAGTGAGAGCCACCTAACTGAAACATATTTGAGGACTTCAGTGGTGCCAAGAGCTGCTTGCAAAGAAAGATTTTCTTAAATAAATTTGTCCTGATGTCCTCGGGGCATTAATGTCCGGTGGTAAAAGTTCAGAGAAAACACTGGATTCAACAAGGTTTGACCAGGTTTCAGTCACTACATGGAAATCCAGCCTGGCGGATGCGAAGAACTCATTCAAGATAAGTTTTATTTGCTAGGGATCTAGAGTGTACCCGGGCCATGATTTTAGGACTTTGTAGGAGTTCTTGGTATGCCCGGGCCAACAGGCGCAAGTTCCTGAGACCTACCCCATGTTCATGGGGATGGAGGCAGTAGCGGGGTGAGAGCTCTTCATGACCATTAAATCCACCCACAGGTACCAGGTAGATGTCAACTGACTCCAGGAAATGCCAGGAGTCAGAGGTGATGAAAATAGTCAATGAGGAGGGCTAAAAGTCAGTGTGACACGGGCTCTTGACCCACTGGCCACGGCGTCTGCGGTGTCCCTTCCTGGCAGCATGAGCCGATGTTCTGAGCATGGCCTAGGTGTGCTGGTACTTCCAACAGGACTAGGGAACATGCAGGTGTTTGCTCATCAAACTTTCTGAAGTTATATGCAGCAAAACAAAGATTTATAAGTGTTTTGTGTTGGTTTATGCATCTGTTGAGAGAAATTAAACTTCCTTCACCATCAAGGCACTAATGATGCCCTTCAGAGCTTCTACTACTAATTATCTTTGGTAATTAATTATCTTTTTATTAGTCATCCATAGTTTTTTTTTTATTGATATCTTTATCTCGAACATGCAGGAGAAAGTGTAACAAAAAAAACACACAAAAACACACAATAAAACAATGTTTTAAAAACATTGAAAAGAAAACAATAAACAAGGTACCCTTCTTTCCTGAGTTAATATACTTCTATTACATGTACGAAAAGGAGTAGGAAGAAGTAAAACTTAATTTGTTTTCTTTGTGCACACCTCTTCAGCAGCAATTATTGTTTACCTGTGTGTGTGCAAGGCTCGACATTATCATATAAATTCTCACGAGAATTTAAAATAATAATCTGTGAAACAGGGATTTGGAAGTACTTATTCCTTTTTTAATCAGCTCTAATTTAAAAAGTCAAACTGGAACTGAAATGTTCTTTACTGATCACACATTTGTGTGATTTGAGGAGATAATTTTGCAGCTAGACTAGCATAGCATTGAAGCTGTAAAGAGAATTATTTAAGCTTAAATATGTAACTATGGACACTTTTGGTTCCACAAAAAAACAAAATCATTAGCTTTCTGAACACTGGGTTTTTGATAATATCCATTTAGACAGGGTTTCCGCGGGGCATTAAAAGTCATTAAAAGTCATTAAATGAAATTTTTTTAAATTAAGGCCTTAATTGGCATTAAAAGTCATTAAATGTGGTTATAGGTGGCATTAAAAATGGCTTATTTTTTTCTAAAAAAAAATACGGTCATAAAAACAGTTTCGTCAGATATATTATATCAGATATAACTGATTCCGCGTTGTGCGCGGAACTGCTTCCGGTTGATCGTAAAGCCATATGTTTTTACAATGTTCGGAAAACGGACTCGAGGCGGAGATGGAGCTAGAGAATGGGAAAATGCTAATTTCAACAAAAGCGGATGGAAAACGAGAATTCAGGACATGGCTGCAGCCTGTCGACGGTAAAGATGACGAAGAATTTTGCCGTGTTTGTAAAAAAAAAAATTAAGCTTTGCACAATGGGTGTCAATGCTTTACGGTCTCACATGAAGTCGGACAGTGTAGTCCAGGGTGTACGCGGGTATACGCCGTATACCCACTTATTTTTCAGTCAGCATTGCCTATATCAACTTCTGGAGCGGTATTTGTGTCTTTTGTTTGAGCGCGCAGCGAGACAGGTATTCAGCGTTTAAACATCACGCGCGCGCTCAAAACTGATAAACTCTTCTCAACCCACTATCCTATGCTCGCCTTCGGTTCCGTGTCTGCCCGTAACCTGCTACTTCCAAGCTCAACACCAGCTGTGCACGGCTCGCTGGTTTCTGTCTGTGCGCTCTTGACTTCAAAAACTGTCTTCAAAAAAAAAAAATAACTGTCCACCTCACCAGCCAATCACAGACAGGTTTCTTTCCATCCAATCAGAGTAGGGCTTGCAAATACTGCATTCAGATGGATTAAATGAAAATGCTGCAGCTTTTGACAGAAATTACTAAACATAACGGTGGGATATGAAGGCAGTTTTGTGTCTTTATTATTCAATCAAAAAAAGGTTGCTTCAATCAAAAAATATATTTTCAATTAAAAATTGAAGTGTAGTTTTTAATTGAAGTAGCATTGTTTTTTTGATTGGACCATATAATGGGTAGGACATTTGTGTCTTTATCATTCAATCAAAAAATAAGTTGCTTCAAACAAACAAGAGAATCAATAAAAAAAGTCACTTCAATGAAAAGATAAACGTTTTCAATCATAGAAAATAGTTTTTGAATGCAAATAAAATATTTGAACAAATTGCATTTGCATTTGAACACTTTTTCTTTAATTGAAAATGTTTTCTTTGATTGAAGTAATCTTTTTTGTGTTTGGGGTATACATGGGTAGGACATTTGTGTCTTAATCATTCAATTCCAAAAAAGTTGTTTCAATCAAAAAAAATATTTTCAATTAAAAAAAAATGTTTAAATGCAAAAAAAAAATACCCGTCAATAAAAAAAAGTATTGAAGAGAATGTGTTTTTTCGTTGTTTGTTTTTTTTATTTGAAGAGAATAAAAATTTTGAAGTTAAAATTGTTTTGATTAAATAACTTTTTTTTTAAGAGAAAAAAGTTTTAAAGTTCAATTTGTTTTGATTGAATCTTTTTTTTTTTAAGTGAAAAAAGTTTTGAAGTTCAGATTT
Organism: Fundulus diaphanus; assembly: GCA_037039145.1. Classification (NCBI taxonomy): domain Eukaryota; kingdom Metazoa; phylum Chordata; class Actinopteri; order Cyprinodontiformes; family Fundulidae; genus Fundulus; species Fundulus diaphanus. The sequence continues at coordinate 16,446,977 of CM073136.1, read as the reverse complement.
TTTCGTTTGAATCACTTTTTTTTGAAGCTCAAAAAGTTTTGAAGTTCAAATTTTTTCGATTGAATCATTTTGGAACAAACGTACCACGGTGGGCGGGTGCTTCTCTATTGGTCAGACATGTTTGATTGACAAGTGTCTACACCAACGACGTCTTTCTGACAAAGAAGTCATGTTCGGCACTCGCCAGAAAGCTTTTTACCAGGGCTTGAGATGACAGGAGCTCTCAGCATTCTGACTGCAGCTGCCGAGATTGGGGAAGCGACTACGTGTCAGGTTGGACGGTGTTGATTTTGGCGGTTGGCAAAACTAGAGTGTGACTGGATTGGGATGACAAGTAAGGTAGATGGGGATGGTGAGGGTGATGAAATGGATTTCGATGATTGGACTTCGGTAGGTAGAGGAAGAGGTAGAGCTAAGGAGAAAAGTTTGAAAGATGATAGAGAGACTGCTAGCCAAATTAGTAAGAGAAGTTTAGAAGATTGTAGTTCAGATGATGAAAGCAGAGTGGTGAGGAGAAAAGTGACAAATGAGGAATTTAAGGTAATACTTAAGTTCAGGAAGGAAGATGAAAACATAAATCTAAGTCCGATAGCAGTTTCAAGAGAAATAAAAAAGAAGATAGGGGAAGTGGAGGTTGTTAAAATATTGCGAGATGGAAACATGTTTATAAAATGTAAATCTGAAGACCAAAAGAATAAAAGCATGCAGATTGATAATATTTGTAAAAAGGTTGTGAGTGAAAGGAAGATTGTTGGAGCAAATAGAGTATCACGTGGTGTTATCAATGGAATTCCGCTTGAGGAAGATTTGGAAAAACTTAAAAGAAATATACATGGTGGTGAAGTGCGGAGGTTGAAAAGATTGTTAAAATCTGTGGATGGAGGAAAAGTAGAGAGTTTCTCTATACTTCTGGAGTTTCAAGGTGATGTTCTCCCTGATAAAGTAAAGATTGGTTTCTTGAGTTTTTCTGTAAGGCCTTATATCCCTCCTCCTTTGCGATGTTATAAATGTCAAAGGTATGGTCATATTGCAGCTGTGTGTAAAGGAAAGCAAAGATGTGCAAAATGTGGTGGAGATCATAGATATGAGGAATGTGGAGCGGATGTACAGTTAAAATGTTGTAACTGTGGTGGTCAGCATAATGTGGCATATGGAGGATGTGAAGTAAGGAAAAGAGCGGTAGAAATACAACAGCTGAAAACAGTTCAAAACATGACGTATGCAGAGGCAGCAAAAAGTGTTCAAGAAAAAAGAACAATTCAGAAAAGTCAAAAAGTGTCTTCTAATCCAAATTCTGGGCCCAGTCAAAGAACAATGGCAGGAACAGAAATCACAATGGATAAACTAATCTTATTTATGGCATATGTTATCAATTGTACTGATCAAGTGAAACAGAAAACTGAAAAGATCAAAATTATAGTGAAAGGTGCAGAAAAATTTTTAGCTGTGAAAGACTTATCGTGGGAATTGATAAATAAAAGGCTTGAAATAGATGGGAAACAAGGTGGAGGAAGAATTTAATGTTTATTTTACAATGGAATGCAAGAAGTTTATTAGCAAATGGACAAGAATTTAAAGGATATTTAAGTTATTTGGAAAATAAACCAGATATTATATGTATTCAAGAAACATGGCTTAAACCAGAGTTAGATTTTATTATAGCAGGATATGATAGTATTAGAAGAGATAGGGAACAAGAAAGTGGAGGAGGATGTGTAATATTTATAAAAAATGGAATACAGTATAGATTTGTAGGAAAAGGAAAAACACTAGAATGGTTAGCTGTGGAAATCTGGATTAATAAAGAAAGTGTTAAAATATTAAATTTTTATAATCCGTGTAAAAAATTGTGTTTGGATGAAATGGAGGAAATGTTTAAAAATTTAGGAAAAAAGATAATATGTTGTGGAGATTTTAATGCTTTTAGTACTTTGTGGGGTAATAGGAATGATAGTAATGGAGAAGTGGTGGAAGAATTAATGGATAGGAATCAATTGGTTTGCCTTAATAATGGAGAAGGGACAAGGATTAATATTAGAAATGGATATGAATCTGCGTTAGATTTAACTTTAGTATCAGAAAAACTTGCTGGAATTAGTGATTGGAAAATATTAAGAGAATCAACTATAGGAAGTGACCATTATCCTATACGTATTGAAATTGGTTTAGAAGTTGGAAAAAGTGAATATGGAGGTATAGAAAGATGGATATTTGGAAATGTTGATTGGGAAAAATATAAAATACTCATTGATAAAGAAATGCAAAAGGTTGATGTAAATTTGGATATTGACAAGGTGAATTTTTCTATTTGTGAAGCCATTGTAGGTGCTGCACGTGAAACAATACAAAGGAAAAAAGGCAAATATAAGAAGAAAATAGTTCCATGGTGGACAAAGGACTGTGATGCTGCGATTAAATATCGAAATAAAGCTTTTAGGTTGTTAAAGAGAAATCAGAATTATCAGAACTTTATTGAATATAAAAGGTTCCAAGCTCTTGTTAAAAGAACTGTGAAAAATGCAAAAAAAGTTTATTGGGGAAATTTTTGTAATTCGGTAGGTAGGGAAACAAAAATTTCCAAAATTTGGGGAATGATAAAGCGAATGAATGGAATTAAACCTGAATATGGATATCCAGTTCTGAAAGAGGGAAATGTTATGGCTGTGACTGAGGAGGAGAAGGCAAACATGCTGGTTCAAAATTTTGTTAAAGTTCATAGTAGTAATAATTTAAGTATAGAAGAGAAACGTAGAAGAGTTTGTACAATTAATGAAAATGTTAATTTATTAGAAGGAAATATAGGATATAATGATTTATTAAATGGTCCTTTTTCTTTATTTGAGTTAAATAATGCTTTAAGGAAATCAAAAAATTCAACTCCAGGGAAAGATAATATTACTTATATTATGGTTAGTAAGTTTAGTAATGAATCTAAAATGATGTTGTTAGAATTTTATAATAAGATATGGGAAGTAGGTTTTTTACCTAAGGCATGGAAAGAAGCAATTGTAGTTCCAATCCTAAAGCCAGGTAAAGAGAGGTCAAATCCAGCTAGTTACAGGCCTATTGCTTTAACTTCACACATATGTAAAATAATGGAGAGAATGATAAATGAAAGATTAAGTTATTTCATAGAGAAGAGGGGATACTTATCAACATTTCAAAGTGGATTTAGGAAAGGTAGAAGTACTATGGACCCTATTCTATGTTTAGAGCATGAAATTAGAAAAGGACAAGTTAATAGGGAGAGTGTGGTGGCTGTTTTCTTTGATATAGAGAAAGCCTATGACATGATGTGGAAAGAGGGTTTTTTAATTAAATTGAGAAAAATGGGAATTAGTGGATCAATGTTTTATTGGATAAAAGATTTTTTACAAAATAGATCAATACAAGTGAGAGTAGGACAACATTTGTCAGAAAAGTTTCTTGTTGAAAATGGTACACCACAGGGAAGTATAGTGAGTCCTTTGTTTTTTTCTATTATGATTAATGATATGTTTGACAATTTGGAGAGTGGAATGGGATTTTCTTTATTTGCTGATGACGGAGCAATTTGGAAGAGGGGGAAAAATTTAAATTTCATTGTTAAAAAGATACAAGAAGCAATTAATAATATAGAAGATTGGTCTTTTAAATGGGGATTTAAAATTTCTATAGACAAAACAAAAACTTTATTTTTTACAAGGAAGAAAGTATCTGAAAATTTAAAATTACAAATATATAATCATGAATTAGAGAGAGTTAAGGAATTTAAGTTTTTGGGCTTATGGTTGGATGAAAAGCTTAGTTGGAAAATTCATATTCAAAAAGTTGTGGATAAGTGTAAGAGAGTTTTAAATGTAATGAGGTGTTTGGTGGGGAGTGAGTGGGGTGCTGAGAGAAAGGCATTGAAAGCAATATATACTGGTTTAATAAGGTCGGTATTTGATTATGGAAGTATAGCTTTAGAATCAGCATCAGAAACACTACTCAAAAAATTAGATAATATTCAGTATCAAGCCTTGAGGTTATGTACAGGAGCTATAAGAACAACTCCAACATCAGCTTTACTGGTAGAAATGGGAGAGTTACCACTTCATCTTAGAAGACTACAGTTAAAGATTTCTTATTGGTGTCAATTAAAGGGACATAAGGGAAATCATCCATGTCAAAAAATTTTAAATCCTAGTTGGGAAAAAGGAAAAAAGAATTTAAAATCTTTTGGTTGGGATATTGAAAATATTATAAAAGAATTTGATTTAGATTATATAAATATTAGCCAAACAGTCCCTCTTTCACCAGTTCATCCATCTTTATTTTCTAATAGTATTGTTGATTTAACCTTGTTGAAGGAAAGGGAAAAAGGAAAATATTTAGATTTTAGTTCAATACAATCATATTTAGACAATAACTATTATGGATATATTCAAGTTTTTACAGATGCTTCAAAAAACTCAAATAACAATAATGGGGTGTCATTCATTGTTCCAGAATTTAATATTAAGAAATGTAAAAGAATTTCTGATGGAGTATCAGTTTATACAGGAGAGATGATGGGAATCATTGTAGCTTTAGAATGGATTGAGGAAGTTCGTCCTTTGAGAAGCATAATTTGTTCCGATTCAAGTTCATCATTATATTCAATAAAAAATAATCATTCTACTAGTAGATCAGACCTTTTATTAGAGATTCAGTTATTAAGGTATAGAATTCAGGCAATGGGTTTAGTAGTTATTTTTACATGGATACCATCCCATATAGGAATAAAAGGAAATGAATTAGCAGACAAATATGCAAAAAAAAGCTACAAAAAATATTAATATTGATATAGTGGTAACATTTAGTAAGGAAGAAATTAAATCTATTATTAAACAAAAGGTTAAGGAAAGATGGCAGAAGCTGTGGGAAGAAGATAGAACCGGAAGATGGCTTTATAGTATTCAAAGGAAAGTTGGTGCAATGAGGATAACAGGAAGGAATAGAAAAGAGGAAACAATTATATCGAGATTACGTTTCGGACATACAGGGTTAAATGGAAATCTATTTAAAATGAGAAAACATCCAACAGGAGTTTGTGACTTTTGTTATCAAGAGGAGACGGTGGAGCATGTTTTGTTGGTTTGTTATAAATATTCTATGGAGAGAAGAGAATTATTATGTCAATTACAAGAAAATAAATTACAGTTAAATTTAAAAGATATTTTGGGAAAAATTTCTAATTCTGAGTATTTTGGTTATTTGATAAGTTACCTTAAGAAAACAAAATTGATAGAAAGGATATAAGTATATTTATGTAATTATTATTATCATTATATTTAATTATTTATCTAGTTATTTATTTTTTGTGGGAGAATATATATACATAGCATCCCGATTCACACTCCACTCTAGTAGATGGCGGTAATGCACATCATTAAGTTGCTTGCCAACCGCCATAAAACAAGAAGAAGAAGAAGAAGAAGAAGCTTTTTACCAGCAAGAGAGGGAGCAGCGGTGAAGCTGTCGGTAAGTAGATAAAACAGGTTGAAAATAATTGGTGTCATGTTATTAGCCTATTCTGTTGATATTTACAATAAATTGTACGCTTACTAACTTTGTTCACGTTGAGGAATGTTTGTAATGGTGTGAGGTTAGATATCTAAATATTTTCAGACAGGCAAGCAATGTGGGCGAACCTATGTGCTAGTGCTACTGTGTTATGTTACACTGAGTAAAGTGGCCACAGCGCTGCCTGTTTAGTAGATGCTTTTATCTTGAGAGCGGGATATAGGCTCCTTAAGCTGCTGTTAGTACTGAGCGGGTATGGCAGGCCGTTTTAACATTTATTAGCTTGACTGAATATGTATTTCAGACATCTCAAATACATTCCTTCCTAGTCAAAATTTACATTTCAGACATCTACAATAACATTTGTCCTATCTAAAATGAACATTTCAGATATCTTGAATATAATTCATAGTAGTACAAATTACGTCACTTTCCCCATTCATGTGTATAGGGCTTTTATTTACAGACATCTACAATAACATTCTTCCAATCTAAAATAAACATTCCGGATGTCTAAAACTGAATTCCGACTAGGATGAAATCTAATTTCAGATCTCCATAATCCAGTCAATACTAGTCATAATTATCATTTCAGATATAAAAAAATAAATAAAACATTCTAGATATCCAGATATATAATTCTTGACATCAAAAATATATTTCTACTAGTAGAAATGACATTACATATATCCACTACTGATTATATGACGAATTAAATTGGAATGTGTAGCGACAGAGAGCGACGTTCAATAGAAAGTTGTGTAAGAAACCTTCACAGAATTGAACATTTATTGTCTACAGAAACCTACAATGAACAGTAAAGCAGTTTGACTGAGGTTGGAGCGCTAGCAATAGCTCATTTCCATCGAACCGAGGATCGTCGTTTCTTCATAAGGCGGGTTAGTTCAGGTAAGTCCTCACAAACAGAATTTCTTTTTTTTTTTTTTTTTATTAATTGGTTTCTATTTTATTTTTTTGCTGTTAAAGATTGGGTTGTCTTCTGTATAAAATGTAATACTTAACATTTGTTTTACTTGGGCGGAGTGGCAGACCATCTATTGTTACCAGAGAGCACATAGACGTCCTTATGAAGCAAGGACATACAATCAAAAAAAAGGCAAAAAATGATGGGATGTTCCTCGTTGTTTTTGAACAACAAATCAAAGCTGGTGGACCTACGCATAAGAGGAAGACTGTCTGCCTTAGATGACAATCATCTGCAAGAGCGTGTGAGCACATTGCAGGACCAGTATCCAAACTCTGGGAATGAGGTTTGTCTTTTCTATAGAAAATTGATATTTAAGTTGGATCCGCTTGTGAGAGTATTTTTTAATCATTAATGCTTTCATGTTTGTATTTTTCAGATGATGAGGGTGCTGCTTCGTGCTCAAGGTGTGATTGTCACACGGGCCAGGGTACGCTAAATGTTGGGAAGGACAAACTTGACATCTGCTGCAAGAAGGTGGAGTCGGACTGTTGCAAGGTGGGCTTACCATGTGCCGTACCCCAACAGTTTGTGGCATATTGATTTTATATATATATATATATATGTGTGTGTGTGTGTATGTATATATACAGGTAAAAGCCAGTAAATTAGAATATTTTGAAAAACTTGATTTATTTCAGTAATTGCATTCAAAAGGTGTAACTTGTACATTATATTTATTCATTGCGCACAGACTGATGCATTCAAATGTTTATTTCATTTAATTTTGATGATTTGAAGTGGCAACAAATGAAAATCCAAAATTCCGTGTGTCACAAAATTAGAATATTACTTAAGGCTAATACAAAAAAGGGATTTTTTAGAAATGTTGGCCAACTGAAAAGTATGAAAATGAAAAATATGAGCATGTACAATACTCAATACTTGGTTGGAGCTCCTTTTGCTTCAATTATTGCATTAATGCGGCGTGGCATGGAGTCGATGAGTTTCTGGCACTGCTCAGGTGTTATGAGAGCCCAGGTTGCTCAGATAGTGGCCTTCAACTCTTCTGCGTTGTTGGGTCTGGCATTCTGCATCTTCCTTTTCACAATACCCCACAGATTTTCTATGGGGCTAAGGTCAGGGGAGTTGGCTGGCCAATTTAGAACAGAAATACCATGGTCCGTAAACCAGGCATGGGTAGATTTTGCGCTGTGTGCAGGCGCCAAGTCCTGTTGGAACCTGAAATCTCCATCTACATAGAGCAGGTCAGCAGCAGGAAGCATGAAGTGCTCTAAAACTTGCTGGTAAACGGCTGCGTTGACCCTGGATCTCAGGAAACAGAGTGGACCGACACCAGCAGATGACATGGCACCCCAAACCATCACTGATGGTGGAAACTTTACACTAGACTTCAGGCAACGTGGATCCTGTGCCTCTACTGTCTTCCTCTCTGGGACCTCGATTTCCAAAGGAAATGCAAAATTTGCTTTCGTCAGAAAACATGACTTTGGACCACTCAGCAGCAGTCCAGCTCTTTTTTTCCTTAGCCCAGGTGAGACGCTTTTCGCGCTGTTTCTTGGTCAACAGTGGCTTGACACGAGGTATGCGGCAGTTGAAACCCATGTCTTTCAAGCGTCTCTTGGTGGTGGATCTTGAAGCACTGACTCCAGCAGCTGTCCACTCCTTGTGAATCTCCCCCACATTTTTGAATGTTTTTTTTTTTCACAATCTTGACTAGGGCGCGGTGATCCCTATCGCTTGTACACTTTTTCTGAGCACAGTTTTTCCTTCCCTTTGCCTCTCTATTAATGTGTTTGGACAGAGCTCTGAGAACAGCCAGCCTCTTCAGCAATAACCTTTTGTGTCTTTCCCTCCTTGTGCAATGTGTCGATGGTCGCCTTTTGGACAGCTGTCAAATCTGAAGTCTTCCCCATGTTTGTGTAGGCTTCAGAACTGGACTGAGAGACCATTTAAAGCCCTTTGCAGGTGTTTTGAGTTAATCAGCTGATTAGTTTGTGGCACCAGGTGTCTTCAAAATTTAACCCTTACACAATATTCTAATTTTGTGACACACGGAATTTTGGATTTTCATTTGTTGCCACTTCAAATCATCAAAATTAAATGAAATAAACATTTGAATGCATCAGTCTGTGTGCAATGAATAAATATAATGTACAAGTTACACCTTTTGAATGCAATTACTGAAATAAATCAAGTTTTTCAAAATATTCTAATTTACTGGCTTTTACCTGTATATAAAATTAGGGCTGGACGATATAGAAAAAAAGCTTATCGACAAAAAAAATGCATATTGATCAATATGGATAATTATTGAAAATATTTAAAACCATATTTTATTTGCAGCTCTGCCTGGACATTTTATGATATTGCTAAATGATTTAATTTTAATAAAGAACACAAACACAGAATTCCAATTAAATCTTTATTTAACCAACTTTTTTAACCATAACAGAATTTTTTTAAAGAAAAATAACTTAAGAGACCTGAGTTATGTTATTAAATAATGATAAAAGAATAAACTAAAGTGACCAGTAAAATGACTAAAATAAATATACCAAATAAATAAATGAAATAGCCTATTTAGGTGGGAATAGTACACTAGTTACTTCTCAGGTTTCATAATTGAGAGGCTGACGCAGGGCTGAGGTTGTGGCGTGGGAAGACACAGATTGCAGCTCATTTTGCACTGATTCCCAGCAATTTAGGGAGTGCTGTTAGAGAAAAACTTGCGTCCTGGAACTTTATATCGCGGATCAAGAGTGGCGAGTAATTGTTTGAAGCCAGGTTTTTCAACATTGTATGCGCAAACTCCAAGAATGAATTCAAAAGTAGTGTAAAGAGCACTTTTATTTTAATGTTCTGCTGCCATATGAACAAAAGCGTTGTAACATTTGTAGCACTTATCAGTAATACATATTTAGTGTAAAGCTCAACTTAAACATGTAAAACAAAAAATAGCAATAATAATAAATTAAAGCTTATTGCCACTGACAGGAAATTCTCTTTATAGGGAAAAAATCTACCAAAAACAGGCAATTTCTGAGGTAACAGCAGGGAGCAGCATTACCATTTTATGTTCAATACCAAAGTGTGAAGCACAAAAAAGGTCTACAGTAGCTATCCACTTCGCCATTACATTGGTTAGCTTATCTGAGTCATTGAATTGTTTGGTTATGTCTACAGTGTGTTTGGCATTTAAGTGATATGTTAAGCTCAAGGTGCTCCGGTGATAAGAAAGTTTAACTTGGCAGTGGTTACAACCAGGCCAGCTGACAGCTTTGCTAGGGCCCGGGACAACGCAGTCTTTTTGGGCCCCCCCTCTACACCTGCCGCCACCACACACGCACACACGCACACACACACACACACACACACACACACACACACACACACACACACACACACACACACACACACACACACACACACACACACACACACCAAAAAAAGTCAACTTAACTGTATACTTCATGCCCTGGGAATCTCTGTATTTTATACTGGATATTTTCAACCCATCTATTGAATTGAGTGCACTAGTTGATCTTTTCTTCATAAGAGAACAACAAGCACTGCAGCCAAAATATGGCTTTTTTTGACCTGCTGTATATTAGCCAGTCCCTAAGCTTGATGTATCATGAAACTGTTGACCTTTTGGGTTTTGTGGTTTTTATTTTATTATTACAATTAAATAATAATAATAAGAATAATAATAATAATAATAACAATAATGTTATGTTCAGTGTTTTTTCGCTAATCCACCTCTTATATCTTTCAATCCTTATGTAATTTTGTCTGTGTTGTGTGCACCTGCCTGTTGCTTTAATCCTATAAATTTCCCCGTCGTGGGATAAATAAAGGATTAGCTAATGTTATCTTATCTTAAATAACACTTTTTAATATATGTACTGGGTTCTTTCAAGGTCTTAATTACATTTTATGTGTGGGCTCCAGTAACATATGATAGATAATATCTACTTTGAAAGTTAACATGAACTGCTGCTGAAGATGACCACTGATCTACCTGGATGTTCCCTGGAGGACGTTTTCTTGCTCATGTTTTTTCACGTGCTTAGATAAATTTGTTGTGTTTCCACTGAAATTAACCGGCTTTTTACAAAACATACAGCTTGATTTCATTTACGGTATTAAAATAAAGCCAAACGGTGCTACTTCCCCTGTTCATGTTTTTCCGCTTCTGCGGTCTCTCTCTAACCTGACTCTCGCCATACGTATGTCGCTCCGTCTAGCTTCACTCATATACATCTGGGACATCTCCCATAGAGAGTGATTTCTCCAACCAATTTTATGGTCTGGCCAATCAGGACGCAGGGCGGGAGTTTCATGGATGTGACGTAGTGGAGAAGCGACCGTGACGTGAGACTGTTTTGATTTAGACAGCAATGGCGGCTCGCATCGAGGAAGCAAGCGTTAACATTGATGCTGCTATTTCCGCGTTGTCCAATCTACCTAATATTGTTTAATTAAAAGAACATTAGAGAACGGCTCTGAAGGCTTTTGTTGGTGGAAACGATGTTTTCACCCTTCTCCCGACCGGATTTGGCAAGTTTGTTTTCCGGGGCGCGCCCGCGGCGGACGCGCCCGCGGCGGAGCGGTTAGCGCGAACCATATTAGGAGGCCTTTAGTCCTCGACGCGGTCGGCCTGGGATCGACTCCGACCCTCGGCGCTTTGCCGCCTGTCTTCCCCCCTCTTCCTGTCAGCTCACTGTCAATGAAACACGTGCCACTAGAGCCGCAAACACATAAAAAAAAAAAAAAAAAAACCTGCGTCGCTCTCACAGCGTCACGGGATAGCTTCGGTGTGAGTGGTTGAAATAGCACGTCGATAAAGATGACAGACAAGTGGCTTATCCAATCATATGCAAGGATTTTTGATAAGGCCCAGCCTTCAATAAAGGCAATTCCTATGGAGAGGTCCCAGATGTATGTGAGTGAAGCTAGGCGGAGCGACATACATATGGCAATAGTCAGGTTAGTCTCTCTCAGCAACGCGATTGTTTGTGTGTTGAGTTTGTGTGAGAGCTGAGTGGGCGGGCCAGGCTGAGCCTGCGTGCTGATTGGCTGGCGCCGCTGAGCCATGTTCGAGAGGGGAGGGGGAGCAGCAGAGTGCTGCCGTGACAGTGCTGACTGACACTGACTGAAAGCATGTGAGCAACATGCGTTAATGCGCGATAAAATAAATATCGCCGTTAATAGTCTAATGAATTAACGCGAAATTAACGCGTTAACTTGCCCAGCCCTAATTATCATATATCAGAATCAGAATCAACATATATTTCCTGCTTTGTAACCCAGGCGGGATCACCGGCAGCTTTGTGCATCATGATTCATTTGTAATGTGGACACGTCAGCCCCAGATCACCCTCTCTATATCGACTCAAACAGCAGGCAGATACCGCAGATCGCCCATGTCCAATGTCCAACCTAGGACCAACATCACAGTCTCACAGCAGCCCTTTCCCAGCTGCCTCAAGACACTAACTGCAGAACTGCAGATTGCTTTCATATACACTCCCCAACAACACATAAAAAGTTGGTAGATTTGTTTTTTGAAGAGAAAAAAGGTCGCTAGAGGGTTTGAAAAGTGCAATAGTGCTCCCTATGGAGGCACAAGAAGATGCTCCATTTTTTTGGAGCATCTTCTTGTGCCAGGGGACCAATGTCACACGCTCAGAATTACTTTGAACGTGCAGAAACTAATGTAAATTTGAAATTCAATGCAGGAAGTTTGACCCTAGGAAGGCGCCATACTGAGAGTTTTGGACACAAAAGCTGGATTTAAACAAATATGCATTATAATTTTTCAAAAATAATGACCAGGATATGTAGATAGTACTATAAAACAACCATGTTAACAGTTTATTGACAACAAACAGCTGATTTGGAGGAGAGTTACCCTTTAACAGCAGGTGTTAAGGAACTGTCATAGCATGTTAAGGTATCAGAGAATTTAGCAGCCTAGACACCAGGCTTTTCCATATTTGTTAAGCCTCCTATCTGGGATACCCTCCAGGTTGATATCAGTAGCTCTTTAAGTTCTATTGTTTAGTTATTGTGCTCTGAATTGCTTTTTACAGAAAATTATCAACTGAAACAATATAGTGACCTTGAGTGTTTTTCCAGCAATAAATATATAACTTTGTCTTTTTGAAGATTGATAATGTTGATTTTTAGCACTAGGTGATAACGTGTTTCAAATATTTGCTGATATACTAATTCAATTATTCATTCACATTTTGATTTGTGAGTCAATAACATAATTTCAGCAAAAAATGTTGAAACCATTTATTTATTTCTAATACGGGTTTTCTGATCATTATTGTATATTGTCTCCAGGTAGGTGGTTGTATCCTTATTTTAAGTATTAATTTTATTTTGTGTTGTTTCAACTTTCTAGATGGGGCTTTGTGATACATGGTGCCATCGATGGACACTCGTGTCGGATTACCTCAGCTGCAGTACAAACAATAGAGCAACAACAGTACTCTGTCAGTTTTTGAAAGCAACATCTTACTATGGACTACCATCAAGAGTCAGATCAGACCATGGGGATGAAAACATGCTGCTTGCTTTATGCATGCATCTAGTTCAAGGGCTGGAACACAGAGGCTTCATAACAGGATAATCAGTTCATAATCAGCATAGAACGCCTTTGGCAGGATGTATTTTTGCATGTGCTGCAGCATTTCTGCCATACATTCTACTGTCTGGAGGACACAGAGAATCTTAACCCAGATAATGATATCCACAGACTTTCTTTACATACTGTATATCCACCTGAGATTCAAAGGAGTCTGGAACAGTTCACACAGGCTTGGAACCAGCATGGTTTGCCCACAGAAAGTAATCACACAGCAGCTCGTCTGTAATTCTGATGCAGTATTATACATTTATTGACAATTATTGACATTTATTCATTCTTTTGCACATTGTCATTATCACTTTATTTTAGATCTGTAAATATTTATATATATAGTTACATATGTATATATTTATATTTCCTTTGTGGGGAATGTTGTATTTATATAATTATGTTTTTATATCTGCAGCGTGTAACGAAAATAATTTCCCTCTGGGATTATTAAAGTATTTCTGATTCTGAAATAACTCTGTTGGGTGTGGTCCGATGAAACCTTGCAGTCAGGCCGCTGTGAGGAACTTGTAAACTTTGGTTCAGGAAAAGGAAGAAGCATGAAAACCGTCACTGTATCCCTAACCTAACCTTCAGATGTTTGCGTTTCTACCACAGCCTACCACGTTTTATTTGTGCTCTGAGCTAAAGATTCTGTTTACCAAATTTAGATGCCCAACTAAGTCAAGACGACAGAGGCTCACATCTCTTCCATAAGAGCTCCAAAGGACTGTACACATTATGCACAAACACATCAGACAGACTAGGTAATATAAAACAGCTTTTTTATTGACTCTAATGGGAAATTCTATATAGTTTACATATCTTATACTGTGAGTTATATGGGAAGGCCTTCTCATTAGTAGGTTCAGTGTAAACAAACAGACTCAGTTTCAACCTCTCCTTTCCATCTGGAGCTGCTGTCATACAGGAGTTGTCTGGACCAACATGTTCTCACATACAGAACCTTCTGAAAGTATTTAGCCCCCTTGAACTTTTCAACCTTTGGCCAAATTTCAGGCTTCAAACAAAGATATAAAACTGCATGTTTTCGTGAAGAATCAACAAGTGGGACACAATCATGAAGTGGGACGAAATTTATTCATTCCCTTTCTTTTAAAAAACACATTTTTATTTTGGCACTCTCCTTGTGTTAAACTTCTCCCTCCTATTGGCAAAAATATCTGTTTTTTATTTTTTTTATTCTTTGTCATTAGTGGCCATGATAAATTCAGTTTAATATTTATGTATCAAACTTTAATTTTGAGTATTTTCTTTATTGCCATAAAGACAAACCTAGAAGAGAACATATGATAGTCTTGGATAACAATTTGTCAACTTCCTGAAAGTTGTTAAAATCTAAAACCATTTCAGAAGTTTAATGACAGAACCTGAAATCATCTGGCACAGTCTTCTGATATTTTATCCTCAGAACCAGCTAAAGGCTTTTAGTAAAAACCATATGAGCAGTATTTTTTAAACACTGGTGCACTTTTCAGACTTGTAAAACCACGTTTTACCTTAAAATTAAGTAAAACATTAACAACAGCTGGACAAACATGCAAACCCGTCATCACCTTACAGCTGATAGGGTTATTAAAGATAACCCCTTTTATCCTAGAATGAAAAGCACACAACACAAGTTTTAGACTGTTTCTATAGAAAAGGACAGAGGATACCCAAACGGAGAACTACACTCCCTTAAAGTTTAGGAACGTCTGCGCCGGGTCATCTCTGTCCTTCTGTCTTTATTATCACACATCAAAGAGGGGGTCAGGAGGGTTGGGTCAGAAGGTTTCAGGAATTTACAGCATGGGGGTGGAAAACAAACCTGGGAGCAAGCTTTGTTGCAACCTTATCTGGGAGAACCATTTGTTCTCCCTGTCTAAGGTTAAATACAACAGAACCTTCCTGAAAGCAAACTCTTAAAACAAACCAAATACCTGTAACTTGATAGAAATAAAATGATTACATTCACATTTTTCCAACAACAGCGTAACCTTTCATAGTCACATTCGTGATCATTTAAGAAACTCCAAAGGTCGGAGCTTGCAAAATTCCCTCTATCATGTATATTCTAGGGCTGTCAAAGGATTACAAATTTTAATCGCGATTAATCGCATAATGTCGATAGTTAACTCGAGATTAATAGCAAATTAATTGCATATTTTATCCTTTTATTTCTGAAAGTGTAATAGCCTGTTTGGGCATTTTAATATGCAAAATGACACTAATAAAATACATGCTTGTACAAAAAATATTTTTATTTTGTTATTTTTCAAGCACTTTTCAGAATTGGAATGAAAACATCCTAGTGCCATATGTTAAACTCTGGACTATAATGGCTAAATGACTAATCATGACGCCCTGATGTTTACACAATGTGTAAACAAATGTGTAAATAAATACCTGTTTTCATGCCGATATATTTTTTTTGCCTCTTAAACACAGATAGACATGGTATTAGGCAAAAACATGCAAATTAATAAGAAATTGTACATTTCAATAAAGTCATAAGTTTTGTTAATTTTTTTCACTCCCTCTCTCACACACATCTAATTCTGAGCTTTCACACCAACAACAATTATTGCTTTGAATATTTTTGCTTGCTGTTTATATCCATATTCATAGAGTTTAAGCCTGGAAAAAGGTTTTAAATTTCCAGGTCATTCCAGTCTTACACTTTGTTTGCAACTGGGCCAGGAGCTTAATACACTGAAAGAGACTGTTTAGGAACTGATTAGTAACTCCAGGTCCTTCGTTTGGCAACGTGATTCATCCTTGGTTTGTCAAATACAGAGACAACAAATTAATAAGCATTAAAGTACGGTTTATGGGTTGGGTTTCTGCAATGTTATCAACGTGTAAAAACTCATCTTCAGAACCAATCTCTGCTCAAAATGGTGATCTGCACCGCCTAATCTACTTTCAGCAGTTATCACCGGTTATTGCACCGTAAGCTGCAGAAAATACGAGCAGAGTTGCTCTGTCTGCCTTTACTACCGACGGCTCCTATGGCGGAGGGATATTTCAGCTGGATACACTCAAAGTGTCTGTAGTGCAGGCAGATCTCATAATAACCCCTATTTTGTCACTTATTTTAGAGCCCAAATAATCAATTTCACTTTCAGAAACCTGCCCAAAGAAAAACGCAACCCGTGACTCATGAAATTTAGAAGCGCTTTTAGAAAAAAGAAGCCCAAAGTCGCATTAAAGTCTTTGGCAACAGTGAGCGCGGGTCTGTTTTGCTACAGTTTTCTAGCACTCTTGAAACAACGGAAAGCGCCGAGGGTAAAAGAAACACAGTCCGGAGAGCGCGGCGGGGGGAAAAATATTAGGGAACGGTGTGTGTGTTTTGACGCGCGATTAACGGCGACAAAAAAAATTGTCGCCATTATGGTCTAACAAAGTTAACGCGTTAAAATTGACAGCCCTAGTATATTCTAAAAGCCTTGTAGGAGGAGTGCAGCGACAGATACAACAGGACAACAACACTAGTATTGGCTTCTGGGTAAATTGTCTTGGTGTCATGCAGAAACTGGATTTCAGGCTGGCAGGAAAAGCCAAGTGGAGGAATGGCAGAGGCTCCAGAGATGAACATCAGAACATCGAGAGAGAGGGTGGACCATCCTCCTCTTCTATAAGACAGAACAATAGAAGAATACGACTTTTAGACATGGAAAAAATACCCCTGATGTATTGTACAAAGTAATTTTAAATTTATGGAAATTGACTAAAATGCAAAAACAGACCTTCAATGTCAATCAGCCAGTCTCTCCAAAAGCAGACCAATTGGTTCTCCAGAACGCGCTGATTGCTGCCCTAAGCAGAATAGGCCACTGTGGCTCATGTCCCTGGCAGTGAGGACTCTCTCCTCACACACGGACATGTTAGGAACAACCGCTGGGTTTTTCTGGAGCTGTTTCAGTAGCCCCAGAATCTTGAAGCCCTCTGCAAACCTATGAGGCAAGGCAAGTTTATTTCTATAGCACATCTAATGTACAAGACAATTTCTACAAAAACCTTAAAGCAAAGTACAGAGGACATTAAAAAAGTACATATAAAAAAAAAACATGATTAACAAACAATTTATTAAAGGAACAATAAGCATTATTTTGACACAAGGTTGTGCTTGAGCACCGTCTGTAGACCAAAACAATCATGGGTGCTTTCAAAGGCTGCCTGCACCGCGGAGTGTTGACCACTCTGCATTTCTCAGCGTATTATTAGCATGGCGGGCCGCCAGGCTAATATTAACTATAGACCTGAGAACAGGTGGGTCTTTAACCTGGATTTACATAAAAATGTTTTAGCTGAGTCTGGGAGTTTGTTCCAGACATGTGGAGCTTAGAAGCTATATGCAGCTTCTTTAGGTCTGCTTCTGACTATGGGAACCGGTCCAGATTGCATCCAGATGACCTGAGAGGTCTTATAGATTTTTATTGGATCAGAAGACCACTGATGGATCCTGGTCCTAAAACAATCAGAGCTTTATAGACCAGCAGCATAACTCAAAAGTCTGTCTTCTGACAGTGAGAGAGCCAATGGAAAGACCTCAGAACCAGACTTATGTGGTCCAAGGGTTTGTTTTTAGCTAGGGCTGAATGAGCTGCAGTTGTCTGTTACAGGGGTTGGACAATGAAACTGAAACACCTCTCATTTTAGTGTGGGAGGTTTCATGGCTAAATTGGACCAGCCTGGTGGCCAATCTTCATTAATTGCACATTGAACCAATAAGAGCAGAGTGTGAAGGTCCAATTAGCAGGGTAAGAGCACAGTTTTGCTCAAAATATTGCAATGCACACAACATTATGGGTGACATACCAGACAAATTGGATGCACATGGTCCTCCATTCTGGAGGACCATGTGCATCCAATGGTTCAAACATTGTATCCTGAAGGAGGTGCCGTGTATCAGGATGACAATGCACCAATACACAAAGCAAGACTGGTGAAAGATTGGTTTGATGAACATGAAAGTGAAGTTGAACATCTCCCATGGCCTGCACAGTCACCAGATCTAAATATTATTGAGCCACTTTGGGGTGTTTTGGAGGAGCGAGTCAGGAAACATTTTCCTCCACCAGCATCACGTCGTGACCTGGCCACTATCCTGCAAGAAGAATGGCTTAAAATCCCTGTGACCACTGTGCAGGACTTGTATATGTCATTCCCAAGACGAATTGACGCTGTATTGGCCGCAAAAGGAGGCCCTACACCATACTAATAAATGATTGTGGTCTAAAACCAGATGTTTCAGTTTCATTGTCCAACCCCTGTATATTTAAATGGTAGATCTGTAAACATGCTGTTACAATAATTAGGCTGACTGCAGATGAATGGAGGACTAGTTTCTCGAGGTCCTGCAAAGTAATCACACATTTCATCTGATATTCTTAAGGCTGATTTTGTTTTTGCCTTAACTTGTTTTTTAAAATTTAGGTCTGAATCTGTCGCTAAATCCAGATTTCTGGCCTGGTTGGTGGTTTTTAGAAGTATAGATTAATATCCCTGTCCATCCCTTACTTCTAAAAACACCATAACACAAGTATGCTAACAGAAACATGGAGGAACCCATTTTTTTCCTTCAAATCTTTTGACAACATCAAAGCCTTTGTTAAAATAAGAGGGTGGGAATATGTTACTGGTCGTGGGCAACTCTCATACGTCCATTGACAATAAACTTGATAGCAGAGCGAACTAGGGAGTCCTTTTTTCTCCAGTTTGGGACATGCCTAAGGCAACCCTTGATGGTAAGGCTGTCTGCTGCTTCTTCAATGGCAAAATTAGCCTCATTGGTGGTTTCACCTTCTTTTGTCTGAATAAAGATGAATACACATGAGTCCACCAGAGATAGACACCAGCAACCCCCGCCACCCCATGAGGGATTAAGCGGGTCAGAAAATGGATGGATGGACACATGAGTCCCACCAATAAACTCATGCTAAGTGCATGTCTTTGGACAATGGAAGGAAACCGGAGTACCTGAAGGGGGCCACATATACACAGGGAGAACATGCAAACTTCACACAGAGACTGTTGAGCCTCATCTGTGGTAGGCCCACCTTATCCAGGACTAAGCAATTTAAAAAGTATTGAAGGTGATTACAAACTTTGAAATGGTTTGCAAAATGACAGCTTATACTCATACCTTGATTAGCTGCTCCCGGAGTTTGTGATCATGCAGAACTTCTGGTCTGAAAGGGGCCTTTGGAAGCCCGCAAATTGCTGAAACAGCCTTTCAGAAAAAAAATGGTGGGCAACTCCTCCACGGACAACACAGACTGTAATAATTTTTGCTACAAAGTAGTACAACTTTGCTTCCAATGCTGCAGAAGAAACATAAAAGCATGGTTAGTTAAATGACTACCCAAGACTAAAAATTCCTCTGCTTAAAATAGACTGAATTCACTAGAATGAGGAAGGCATCATTAAAAACGAACCCTGACATACAAAATACCCTAGCACTAATATGTGACATTTATTTGATGGCTGGCTGGAGAAATACTCATGTCCACTCCACTGATCAGCTAAGACAAAATGGCTTTTAGGGTAACTCTGAGAGATGGGAAGAGGAGAAAGATTAACTGTAATGTAACAATTCTATAATCTCATTTTAAAAGTTTTGGTTTCTTGTGACCAGAAGTTCAATTCAATTTATTTAAATGTTATTTATATAGCGCCAATTCACAACACAACCTTGTATAGGCATATTGAAATTTTAGATATCTGAAATTCCAATTTAATTCGTCATATAATCAGTAGTGGATATATGTAATGTCATTTCTACTAGTAGAAATATATTTTTGATGTCAAGAATTATATATCTGGATATCTAGAATGTTTTATTTATTTTTTTATACTTGAAATGATAATTATTACTAGTATTGACTGGATTATGGAGATCTGAAATTAGATTTCATCCTAGTCGGAATTCAGTTTGAGACATCTGGAATGTTTATTTTAGATTGGAAGAATGTTATTGTAGATGTCTGTAAATAAAAGCCCTACACATGAATGGGGAAAGTGACGTAATTTGTACTACTATGAATTATATTCAAGATATCTGAAATATAATTCATCTGAGACATTTTAGATAGGACAAATGTTATTGTAGATGTCTGAAATGTAAATTTTGACTAGGAAGGAATGTATTTGAGATGTCTGAAATACATATTCAGTCAAGCTAATAAATGTTAAAACGGCCTGCCATACCCGCTCAGTACATGGTACTTGGCCGACACGGGACCAAGCGGTAACTGTATTGGGGGAGAGACGCATGCACCTCGACTAACAGCAGCTTAAGGAGCCTATATCCCGCTCTCAAGATAAAAGCATCTACTAAACAGGCAGCGCTGTGGCCACTTTACTCAGTGTAACATAACACAGTAGCACTAGCACATAGCAAGCTGCTGTGTGGGGGCCATAGGTTCGCCCACTTTGCTTGCCTGTCTGAAAATATTTAGATATCTAACCTCACACCATTACAAACATTCCTCAACGTGAACAAAGTTAGTAAGCGTACAATTTATTGTAAATATCAACAGAATAGGCTAATAACATGACACCAATTATTTTCAACCTGTTTTATCTACTTACCGACAACTTCACCGCTGCTCCCTCTCTTGCTGGTAAAAAGCTTTCTGGCGAGTGCCGAACATGACTTCTTTGTCAGAAAGACGTCGTTGGTGTAGACACTTGTCAATCAAATATGTCTGACCAATAGAGAAGCACCCGCCCACCGTGGTACGTTTGTTCCAAAATGATTCAATCGAAAAAATTTGAACTTCAAAACGTTTTTCACTTCAAAAAAAAAAAGATTCAATCAAAACAAATAGAACTTTAAAACTTTTTTCTCTTCAAAAAAAAGTTATTTAATCAAAACAATTTTAACTTAAAAATTTTTTTTCTCTTCAAATTAAAAAAACAAAAACAACGAAAAAACACATTCTCTTCAATACTTTTTTTATTGACGGGTAAATTTTTTTTTGCATTTAAACTTTTTTTTTTAATTGAAATTATTTTTTTTGATTGAAACAACTTTTTTGGAATTGAATGATTAAGACACAAATGTCCTACCCATGTATACCCCAAACACAAAAAAGATTACTTCAATCAAAGAAAACATTTTCAATTAAATAAAAAGTGTTCAAATGCAATTTTTGGAGTCTCAAATATTTTATTTGCATTCAAAAACTATTTTCTATGATTGAAAACGTTTATCTTTTCATTGAAGTGACTTTTTTTATTGATTCTCTTGTTTGTTTGTTTGTTTGAAGCAACTTATTTTTTGATTGAATGATAAAGACACAAATGTCCTACCCATTATATGGTCCAATCAAAAAACAATGCTACTTCAATTAAAACGTTGCTTCAAACAAAAAAAAAACAGACTTCTATCAAAGAAAACATTTTCAATCAAAGAAAATCAGTGTTTCAATTAAAATAATTCCTTGAGTTACTAAGTGAGGTGTGAAAAATCTTTTTGTCTCTTTTCTTTCCAGCTTCTGGGTGATGATGCAAACGTTTCTTGTGATCATAATCATCATCATCCAGCCATGATGAAATGTAGGCTTAGAGTAGTGTTTCCATATTTTTGCCTTGAAAGAATAGGTTTTACCTTTGCTTTGTTCCTTAAATGATAAAAATGACTTAACTGAGGCCCCTTTTTGAAGTTTAAAATCACCGTCCATTTTAAAATAGAGGGGCTAAACATTCATTGTCAGGGTATCTAAATCAACAGGATCAACAGTTTGTTGGGTGTTTCAACTGGTATATTTGACAATTCCTCATTTGCAAAGACAAAGAGATTTGAGTTTTGATTTTCTCCTCGTTATTAACTTTATCTCTTTCTATAGATTCTCTTTCTCATTCAATTTAGGACTTTCCATATGCCTTATCATCTAGGTCTATATTGAAAAACCTACAGTAAAGTAATGAAATGTTGATTCTGGATGTAGTGTAGGAATTCCTTCAATATAAACCAAAGAAAATTTTACATTACCTGCCAGAAGCTGGATAAAATCTTTAAAAAAGAGACAACAGTATTTTCACAGCTCACGTAGTAGCTCAAGGAAATATTGTAATCTAAATGTTTTAGGCTAAATATTTTAGGCTAAAATGAGTAAACCCTAGTGATGGATTTTTGGGTAAACTAAATAGAGCAGTGTTACATGTCATTCTTTCTAAAACAGCATTTTTCTGAGCTGCGTCTAAAAGGGCAAACATTGAGAGTATACCCACTTCTCCAGGGACCACGGCAGACAGACACAGATAAGCTGCAAGGGGCAGACAACAGCTAACAATGTCAAGTTACTTTTCTGTAACCAACGCAGTCACGTCCGCATTAGCTACAGCAAACAGCACAGCAGCAGCTGGAGCAAGCTTTACTGCCACTAACGTCGGGAAATCAGACGGTCTTCGAACAACATTTGGATCCAATGCAACATTGCATGCGGAGGTGCTCTGTTGTCTGAATACAGCCATCAACAAGTTATATATATATATATATATATATATATATATATATATATATATATATATATATATATATATATATATATATATATATATATATTAGTGCTGTCAGTTAAACGCGCTATTAACGGCGTTAACGTAAACCCATTTTAACGCCGACAATTTTTTTGTCGCCGTTAATCGCGCGTCAAAACACACACCGTTCCCTAATGTTTTTCCCCCCGCCGCGCTCTCCGGACTGTGTTTCTTTTACCCTCGGCACTTTCCGTAGTTTCAAGAGTGCTAGAAAACTGTAGCAAAACAGACCCGCGCTCACTGTTGCCAACAGTTTCTTTTACCCTCGGACACATGCGACTTTGGGCTTCTTTTTTCTAAAAGCGCTTCTAAATTTCATGAGTCACGGGTTGCGGTTTTTTTGGGCAGGTTTCTGAAAGTGAAATCGCTTATTTGGGCTCTAAAATAAGTGACGAAATAGGGGTTATTATGAGACCTGCCTGCACTAGACGCTTTGAGTGTATCCATCTGAAATATCCCTCCGCCATAGGAAGTAAAGGCAGACAGAGCAACTCTGCTCGTATTTTCTGCAGTTTACGGTGCAATAACCGGTGGTAACTGCTTGAAAGTAGATTAGGCGGTGCAGATTACCATTTTAAGCAGATATTGGTTCTGAAGATGAGGTTTTACACATTGATAACATTGCAGAAACCCCAACCCATAAACCGTACTTTAATGCTTATTAATTTGTTGTCTCTGTATTTGACAAACCAAGGATGAATCACGTTGCCAAACGAAGTACCTGGAGTTACTAATCAGTTCCTAAACAGTCTCTTTCAAGGGTATTAAGCTCCTGGCCCAGTTGCAAGCAAAGTGTAAGACTGGAATGACCTGGAAATTTAAAACCTTTTTCCAGGCTTAAACTCTATGAATATGGATAGAAACAGCAAGCTAAAATATTCAAAGAAATTATTGTTGTTGGTGTGAAAGCTCAGAATTAGATGTGTGTGAGAGAGAGAGAGAGAAGAAATGAACAAAACTTATGACTTTATTAAAATGTACAATTTTTATTAATTTATATGTTTATGCATAATACCATGTCTATCTTTGTTTAAGAGGCAAAAAAAAATATATCGGCATGGAAACAGGTATTTATTTACACATTTGTTTACACACTGTGTAAACATCAGGGCGTCATGATTAGTCATTTAGCCATTATAATCCAGAGTTTAACATTAGCACCAGGATGTTTTCATTCCAATTCTGAAAAGTGCTTGAAAAATAACAAAATAAAAATATTTTTTGTACAAGCATGTATTTTATTAGTGTCATTTATTGCAAAATTGCATATTAAAATGCCCAAACAGGCTATTACACTTTCAGAAATAAAAGGATAAAATATGCGATTAATTTGCGATTAATCTCGAGTTAACTATCGACATTATGCGATTAATCGCGATTAAAATTTTTAATCGTTTGACAGCACTAATATATATATATATATATATATATATATGTATATGTATATGTATATGGGTACTTGTTGATGGCATTACATTTATTTCTACGAGCATTAAGAGCATTAAAAAGCATTAAATTGGGGTTACTAATTCCTGTATAAACCCTGTTAGAGTACAATAATAAAGTCCAGGTTTGACCCGACTTGGCATTTTAGATTTTAGATATAAATAAAGGTAGTTTAGTGTTTATTCAAGTGCTGAATCAGATAGCCACTGCAGTGTTGTCTTATTCAATTGTTTCCTGTAACGTATTAGCCAGCACGAGTAACTTACCTATCGTATCACTGTGGAAATTAGGGAATCAGACAAACTGTGATCTACATCAGGTCAGTTGAATTGGAGGTGTCTGACTGCAGATCCCTGCTGTGTGAAATACGCAGTCTGATCCACGTAAATGGTGCGTAAATTCAAATACTATAGTTCGATGGTTTACATGTGTTTTAACTCAATGACCTGTCCATTGTTTACACACTTCTCCGGTGCTTGCGTTGTAAGATTTTACACTTTGCACTAGTGCTGATATTGAAGAAGAGCCCTGCTTTGCACAGTGTGCCTTCCGTTTGCTATCAGACAACAGTGCTTGTAGACGATTTTGACAACTTCCTGTAGTGCATGTTTTTGATTCTGAACAATGCATTGGCAATAAAACTGAATCAATAACTACACTGACAGTGTTAATAATGCTAAGTGTTGCAAATGTATTCACACCTTATTTCTAGGCTGTCCTACAACAATACCACCATTGCAGGCAAAACATCTGCGTTACGATGTTTCTTTGATATAGCCAAGCTGCAGAATTACCAAATATTTACTAGATGTTTCTGCTCTTCATCTTTGTAGCTTTTGGAGTCCTGCACCGTCATCTGTCAGTATCGGCATTTACCCCTTTTTCATTCAAGTTTCTACACTTCCACCATTAGACTCTCTTGCTGTGGAGGATGGAAAAGATTGGATTTTGTCCTCGGCTTATCAGCAGCTTTGGGGTCAAAAATGGTTTTCTGTACGGAGGGCTATGCTAATCCTTGCTTATTAGTTGTAAACCCTATGGCCTGCTATTTTGAGCTTTTTCTTCTCCTCCTATTCTCTCCCAACTGTGAAATACAACTTCTGGGCTTTTCTTTGACAGCCTGACTGTTACATTTTGCATGTAAACTGCCAGCTGAAAAACATACAGTTTTTTTAAATGTACTTTTTTGGGCCTTGTTTTATTACAAAAAGAGGTGTAACTATCTTTTTTTGTTTCCCTGTATGGCTCCATTTTGTAATAGCTTTGACCATTAAATGTATGAATGCGTAAGATATGAAATAAATTAATAATTGTTATTCACGCTGGCGGTAATGACACCCGGTCACGCCGATCAGAGGTCACCAAAGTTGGTGTTGCTTCGGTGTGTGAGTTTGCTAAAACAATATCGGACTCTGTAATTTTCTCTGGTCCCCTGCCTGATCTGACCAGTGATGACAAGTTTAGCCGCATGTCATCATTCAACCGCTGGTTGTCTAGGTGGTGTCCAGAAAACGACGTGGGCTACATTGATAACTGGCAAACTTTCTGGGGAAAACCTGGTCTGATCAGGAGAGACGGCATTCATCCCACTTTGGATGGTGCAGCTCTTCTTTCTAGGAATCTGGCCGGATTTATTAGTTCTCCTAAATGCTGACAACCCAGGGTCCAGACCAGGAAGCAGAGCCGTAGTTTAACACACCTCTCTGCAGCTTCTGTACTGTTACCCACCCATTACCCTATTGAGACGGTGTCTTTCCCACGGCCAAAACTTAACAGATCAAAAACTGATCTAAAGGGAACAAATCATAAAAATCTAATAAAAATCCATACGGATCACTTTGAACCAAAAAATAAAAGAATTAAATGTGGTCTATTAAATATAAGGTCTCTCCCTCCAAAGACTTTGTTAGTTAATGAATTGATTTCTGATAATCAGATTGATTTGTTTTGTCTCACAGAAACCTGGCTACAAGAGGACTACGTTAGTATAAATGAGTCAACTCCCTCCAGTTATTCAAATTTCCACATTCCCAGATCTGTGGGAAGAGGAGGAGGAGTGGCAACCATCTTTCAGTCTGATTTATTAATTAGTCCCAGGCCAATTAATAATTACAGTTCTTTTGAACATTTAACCCTCAGTTTCCCTCATCCAAACTGCAAAGCAATAAAACCTCTTCTGTTTATTGTTTTGTATCGTCCACCAGGCCCTTACACTCAGTTTTTGGATCAACTGTCAGACTTCTTATCTGATTTGGTGTTAAATACTGACAAGGTTATTATAGTGGGTGATTTTAACATCCATGTTGACACTGAATGTGATAACCTTAGTGTTGCCTTTAAAACTATCCTAGATTCAATTGGTTTTGCTCAAAATGTGCATAAGCCAACGCACTCTCGGCTACATACTTTGGACCTTGTGCTGACATATGGCATTGATTGTGAAGAATTAACAGTATTCTCTCACAACCCTGTCCTATCTGATCATTTTTTAATAACATTTGAGTTTAATCTAACCGATTTCTCCACCCCCAAAAGAGGGTTCCATTATAGTAGATCTTTATCGGATAATGCTGTATCAAAACTTAAAGAGTCTGTCCCCCTCTTAATATCCTTAGTATTGCAGAAATGCCCTGTAGATGGCAGTAATGCTGTTTCTTCCCATTCACAAATAGATACATTTGCTAACAGTTTGACTTCCTCATTGCGTTCTGCATTAGATAATGTAGCTCCCTTGAAAAAGAAGGTGATAATTCACAGGAAGCTGGCTCCCTGGTTTAATTCAGAGCTGCGTTCCTTGAAGCACAATGTTAGGAAATTGGAGAGAAAATGGCGCTCTACACACCAAGAGGAATCCTACTTAATCTGGAGGGACAGTCTGTTGTTGTATAACAAGACCCTTCGCAGAGTTAGAGCAGCATATTTTTCATCATTAATTGAAGAGAATAAAAATAATCCTAGATTTCTCTTTAGTACAGTTGCCAAACTTACTCAGAGCTGCAGCTCTGTTGATCCATCCATTCCCTTAGCTCTTAGTAGTAATGATTTTATGGGATTCTTCATAAATAAAATTGATGCCATTAAAAATAAAATAATTGGCATCCTCCCAAACATGATTACCTCATCCCCAGTAAGTAAGGCAGCATTGGAGGAATCTTTAGAACCTGCACAGTGTTTGAACTGTTTAAAAGCAGTAGAGCTTTCTGAGCTATCTAAAATCTTACCTTCATCTAAACCTTCTACCTGTATGTTAGACCCAATCCCAACCAAGTCGTTTAAGGAGGTATTCCCTTTGATCAGTGGTCCTATTTTAGACATGATTAATCTATCCTTAGTAAATGGATATGTACCACAGGTTTTTAAAGTAGCTGTTATTAAACCTTTACTTAAGAAACCTTCTCTTGATCAAGATGAGCTAGTAAACTACAGACCTATATCTAATCTTCTTTTCTTATCTAAAATTCTTGAGAAAGTAGTTGCTAATCAACTTTGTGAACATTTACAAAGCAATGACCTACTTGAGGAGTTTCAGTCAGGCTTCAGAGCTCATCATAGCACTGAAACGGCTCTGGTGAAGGTCACTAATGATATTCTCATGGCCTCAGATAATGGACTTGTGTCTGTACTTGTCCTGTTAGATCTTAGTGCTGCATTTGATACAGTTGATCACAATATTCTCCTACAAAGACTTGAACATACTGTAGGGATTAAGGGGAAAGCATTAGGCTGGTTTAAATCTTATCTGTCTGACAGATTCCAGTTTGTTCATGTTAATAATAAATCTTCCTCAAACTCTAGGGTCACCTGTGGAGTACCACAGGGTTCAGTCCTTGGACCAATTCTCTTTACTATATATATGCTTCCTATCGGCAAAATTATCAGACAGCATGGGATTAATTTCCACTGTTATGCTGATGACACTCAGCTATATCTATCCATAAATCCTGATGAATCCAATCAATTACTTCGACTGCAGTCATGTCTTGATGACATCAAAAGCTGGATGACTTTAAATTTCCTGCATCTAAATTCTGACAAGACCGAAGTTGTAATCTTTGGGCCAGAGTCCTCAAAAAATAAACTTCTTAACCAATCACTTAATCTGGATGACATTAACTTGGCCTCTGGTAATAAAGTAAAAAACCTTGGTGTTATTTTTGACCAAGACATGTCATTTAAATCCCATATTAAACAGGTTCCAGAGTTTCCTTTTTTCACCTCCGGAATATCGCCAAAATTAGAAACATTCTGTCCAGGAGTGATGCTGAAAAACTAGTCCATGCATTTGTTACTTCAAGGCTGGACTATTGTAATTCTTTACTATCAGGAAGTCCACAAAATGCAATTCAAAGTCTTCAGCTTATCCAAAATGCTGCAGCAAGAGTTCTGATGAAAATCAACAAGAGGGATCATATTTCTCCAATTTTAGCTTCCCTTCATTGGCTTCCTGTTAAATCAAGAATAGAATTTAAAATTCTTCTTCTAACGTATAAAGCCCTTAATAATCAAGCTCCATCATATATCAGAGCTCTGATTACTCCGTATGTTCCTAACAGAGCACTTCGCTCTCAGACTGCAGGTCTGCTGGTGGTTCCTAGAGTCTCTAAAAGTAGAATGGGAGGCAGATCCTTTAGCTATCAGGCTCCTCTCCTGTGGAACCAACTCCCAGTTTTGGTCCGTGAAGCAGACACCCTGTCTACTTTTAAGACTAATCTTAAAACCTTCCTTTTTGACAAAGCTTATAACTAGAGTGGCTCATGTTACTCTGAGCTACCTTTATAGTTTTGCTGCTATAGGCTTAGGCTACTGGAGGACATCAGGGCCTACTTTTCTCACTCTACTGATTTTTACTGTTCTCCAGTCTACTGTTCTCCAGATTTGCATTGCATTACATTGAAATGACTGTTGTCATTTCAGCTTTTAACTTTTTGCTCTCTCTCTTTTTTCTTCATAGTAGGTACACCTGGTCTGACGTTCTGTTGACTGTGAAATCATCCAGGGAGGACAGATCACCGACTATTACCATCTAATGTAGAACAGATTACTAGATCAATGTGTGCTTCTGTGCTTTTTTGTCTCTCTTGTTGTGTCTCTGCTCTGTCTTCTGTAACCCCAGTCGGTCGAGGCAGATGACCGTTCATACTGAGCCCGGTTCTGCCGGAGGTTTTTTTTCCCCGTTAATGGGTGGTTTTTCTTCCCACTGTCGCTTCATGCTTGCTCAGTATGAGGGATTGCAGCAAAGCCATGTACAATGCAGACGACTCTCCCTGTGGCTCTACGGTCCCCCAGGAGTGAATGCTGCTTGTCGGGACTTTGATGCAATCAACTGGTTTCCTTATATAGGACATTTTGACCAATCTGTATAATCTGACCCAATCTGTATAATATGATTGAACTTGATTTTGTAAAGTGCCTTGAGATGACATGTTTCATGATTTGGCGCTATATAAATAAAATTGAATTGAATTGAAAATTGAATAAAGCGGTTAATTACTTGATTAAGATTGCAACCAAATAAATCTATTGCATGATATAGCATTTAGTGCCATATGTATTTAATTCTTGAGCTATTTGTATATTTTTGAATTTGGCACTTTCAGCATTGCATACTATTAGTTGTTTCCGCAAAATGACATGTCATGAGAAATTCTGAATTTCTTAAGAAGTCAGCCTGACAAAGAGCAATGACTTAAGAAACTATCATCAGATAAAACAAAAGTTTTTCTTGCATTCCTAATGTACGTTACAGTAGTGGTGTTGAGGCTTCACACTGTTCTGAAAGCTGAAGTCTGTAGAAAAGTGAGATTTTCAGCTGCTTCTATCCACCAGAGCTATGAATTGTTCTGGTGCTGCAGACAGCATGTGTAAATGAAGTCATGAGTTACCTGTACACAGACGTCACTGTCTAAATGACTGAATACCTTAATTTTATCAGAATGAATAAGCTGTGTGTCATGCTAGGAAAGACCTTCTGTAATTTCCACCTTTATTAATACCCACAGTTTATATACCCTGCGGGAGTTCAGTCTAGCGCAGTAAAGGTTATTTTGTCATTCCTCTATTTCTCATTCATCTAGTCTAGACTAATCTAGTCTACACATGTGATTGATGGGGACATCTTATGCTTAATGAGACAATAACACGATAATCATGCTGGACCCTTCATGCATATTCGAGTTTTCTTTTGCCTTTAGTCGAAGCCAAACACCACTCGCATTACCTCCTTAGCCCATGATTGATGTTAAACTACAGATAGATTGCATTTCATCATGATTTCAACCTATTGTCAGGTCTAGTCTGTCTTGTTTTTCTGTTCAGATTGCTGTTGATCCGCCTTCCCCTCCCAGTGCCGACATTGATTCAGCTTTGAGACAGACGCTGTTTATTTTTAAAAGTACATTTATGAGGAACGCAGACGGCACACCATGAAAACTATGTAGAAGCGACGATCCACCTTCCTGCCAAAGCTGCTTTCTGCACAGTCATAGCCATGACGACCACTGAGACACACTTCAGTAGCACAGTTTGAGTTATCGAAATAGAACACATTATACCTTTCTGATGAGTTAACAAATCGTAAAACCATTAAGTCAATATTGTCATATTAACTTAATGGTTTTACGATGAACAGTCTGGGAATATCGTTTTCTTTACTCTTTCTTTAAGTTCAATGTAACAATAAAATTGTATTTCCTTGAGCTGTTTTTGAACATTTTGATGTTTTTAGGTAAAACTCCTACACAGCTCTCTTTAGAAGCCAGTTGATGCTCTTTTTGTATAAAAGATTCAGTGGTTTTAGACTCCTCTGGCCTTGTGTAAAGGAGAGTAATAGAACATCCCTTAAAATTTTTATGTTTTTCACTTTGATGTTGGTTTATGCTGCAACTCAGCTGAAATCTGTGGCAGCAGACCCCTTGTGGTTGAAGATTTTGTTATGAAATTTCATCTCATTAAAGCATTTATTTTTTGGTTTCGGTGTACTTTTCGCAAGTCTGTCTTTGTGGAGCTGCCTTTGTGGAGCTGGCATTTCTAATCTATACCCAGTATGTGGTCATGCTGTTTAATCTGTTTTTTTCTGTCCTAGGCCATGAAGGTGTTATCCAAGAAGAGGTTGATGAAGCAGTGTGGTTTCCCACGTGAGTTTTGGATTATTTTCCTAGCAAAAAAATAACAAAAAAACAACAAACCATGAAACTGCTTCTCTTTAAAGGGGCATTGCGCAAGTTTAAAGGAGATGTATATATATATATATATATATGTATATGTATATGTATGTGTGTGTGTATATATATATATATATATATAATTTTTAATTTTTTTTATTTCCCATACATGCCCTTACAATTCAAGAGGTGTAAAATCAGTTATCCTCCATTTACCGCAGTTGCCTCTATAGGCTCCATTAGTCAGTTCATGGGAGAGTGATTTGGGTCTGACGCTCTGTGCTCTCTCGTTCACCTGGCTACCGCCAATGCATCAATGGTAAGAGAACATGGGCTTCAATTTTTACAACTTTCTTATATCAGAAGACATAACGCCTCTAAACAAAAGGCCTGTGCAGTCACAGCGGCAGATGCTTTTCCTCTTCTCCCATGCACGTGCACAACTCTGGTGTCATTTCAACTTGTCACCAGAGGGGGCACACTTCTGCCAAAGCCCTGGAACTTGTACTATGATCCTTTAACAATGTTTTGTCAGGTCTTTACCTTTTTAGCAAAGACAAAATAAATCACTGAAATGAAACAAAACCCTTTCATTTTTGTCATGTTACAACCATAAACCAGGTTATTAGGGTTCCAAGCCCACAGTGCAGGCAAACGGCTATGCCATTCGTCTGCTCTGTGAGCAGAGAACCCTATTGTTTTTCGTGTGTTTCGTCATTATTCTCGCAATAATCTTCTCCGCTAAAACGTGTTGTGCGGCCCATGCGGATTTGTAACGAATCGATTGAATGAGGTATCCAAGTACAGAACGTGCACCGCTACTCAAACCCAGAAATTCAGACCCCTCAACAACTAGGGGGCGCTATACCAAAGGACAATGCGTTTCGGCCTGTAACCACCAAACTACTGGTCCCACACTCAAAAGCTTCATATCACTTTATTTCTTGGATGATTCTGCATCATAAAGGGAATTGGCACACGTTTCGTTTCCCAGCTACTTTTCATGCTACATGGCTACAAAGGTTAAACCTTTCTTGTCAAACTCCTCCTACATTTTTTGTGCAATCCGCACAAAACTCCATATATAACCGTGTAATGGACAAATAAAAAAAGTTATCGTGGCGGATTTTTTAATTTTAACTTTTTCGAAAAGTAATGCTAAAATAAGTGATTTATGCTGGTGAAGATTCTCAGTCATCCATGTCATGGTCCGGAAAACAAGTCCAGTTGCTTTGTTTTTTACTTTTTTGAAAATAAGTGATTGTTAGCCAGCTAGCATTAAATGTAATTGCTGATTGTTCTAAAACCATAACAGATTTTAAAAAGTCCTTCATAACCCATACTCCAAATAAGATTTTGCACACGTGTCCAGTGTTTGAGGATCGTCCATCACTAGGGACGCTGTGATGTCAAGAAATCTACTACGCAAGAATGGCTGATCAGGAATAAACCTTTTTTATTCCCTTCCAGTAATAGCCCTGAACTAAAGTATTAAATATGGTAATGATTGAAATAAGTGGGCGGGCCTATTTCCAAAAGTATGAAAAAAACCTTGAAAACTAGAAAGATTCGCCTAAAATCAATTTTGTGGTGTAACGAGCTCAGATTTTTAGGATGTATTCCTTGAATAAGGTGTAACAATTCTCTCACTCCATGTATTTAAGTTTTTGAAAGTGCCACACTGTTTTTTTTAAAAGATTGTAAAATGAAGAAATCAATGTATGTTCCGCAAATATTGGTCAATGGCAATAAAAATGCCCTCTATTTGTAAAGCACATGCACAATAAACATGGATTTCAGTTTGGTAAAAATCCAGGCGATTTTTACCAATTTACAAGACATTGAAATTTACATGTACAAGACTATAAAGTTAAATTCTTTTTTCTCTGAATCCATTTTTCTAATGACCACAAAAAACATCAAGTGGTTAGATAAAGCACTCTTGGACATCTGTGAATATTTTCAGAATTTTAGAGCAAACCATTAATTTTTAATGAATTTTCTTTTTATAATTTGACATGACACATTTTATAAAGATGGAGCATTTCAGAAAATGAGGCGCTGGCTCCATCTCGTGGCTTTTTTTGCAACTACAACAACTCTGACCATTCATAGTTTAAGTCAGGGGTATTCAATTAAAACTTAAATATGTATATATTGTATATATGTACACTACCGTTCAAAAGTTTGGGGTCACCCAAACAATTTTGTGTTTTCCATGAAAAGTCACACTTATTCACCACCATACGTTGTGAAATGAATAGAAAATAGAGTCAAGAGATTGACAAGGTTAGAAATAATGATTTGTATTTGAAATAAGATTTTTTTTTTACATCAAACTTTGCTTTCGTCAAAGAATCCTCCATTTGCAGCAATTACAGCATTGCAGACCTTTGTCATTCTAGCTGTTAATTTGTTGAGGTAATCTGGAGAAATTGCACCCCACGCTTCCAGAAGAGCTCCCACAAGTTGGATTGGTTGGATGGGCACTTCTTGCGTACCATACAGTCAAGCTGCTCCCACAACAGCTCAATGGGGTTCATATCTGGTGACTGTGCTGGCCACTCCATTACCGATAGAATACCAGCTGCCTGCTTCTGCTCTAAATAGTTCTTGCACAATTTGGAGGTGTGTTTAGGGTCATTGTCCTGTTGTAGGATGAAATTGGCTCCAATCAAGTGCTGTGCACTGGGTATGGCATGGCGTTGCAAAATGGACTGATAGCCTTCCTTATTCAGAATCCCTTTTACCCTGTACAAATCTCCCACCTTACCAGCACCAAAGCAACCCCAGACCATCACATTACCTCCACCATGCTTAACAGATGGCGTCAGGCATTCTTCCAGCATCTTTTCATTTGTTCTGCGTCTCACAAGCATTCTTCTTTGTGATCCAAACACCTCAAACTTGGATTCATCCGCCCACAACATTTTTTTCCAGTCTTCCTCTGTCAGATATCTGTGTTCTTTTGCCCATCTTAATCTTTTTCTTTTATTGGCCAGTCTCAGATATGGCTTTTTCTTTGCCACTCTGCCGTAAAGCCCAGAATCCCTTAGCCGCCTCTTCACTGTAGATGTTAACACTGGTGTTTTGCGGGTATTATTTAATGAAGATGCCAGTTGGGGACCTGTGAGGCGTCTGTTTCTCAAACTAGAGACTCTAATGTACTTATCTTCTTGTTCAGTTGTGCAACTCTGAAGGGAGTAGTACACACTGTTGTAGGAAATCTTCAATTTCTTAGCAATTTCTCGCATGGAATAGCCTTCATTTCTAAGAACAAGAATAGACTGTCGAGTTTCAGATGAAAGTTCTCTTTTTCTGGCCATTTTGAGCGTTTAATTGGCCCCACAAATGTGATGCTCCAGACACTCAATCTGCTCAAAGGAAGGTCAGTTTTGTAGGTTCTGTATGTATGTGTATATATATGTGTATATATATATATATATGTATATATATGTATATGTATGTATATATATATATATATCTTCATATTATGCTGTATAATCATGTTATCCTATGTAGGCTACTACACTATTATTAGGCTACCATCAAGGACATGAATGAATTTATACAGGAAATGAACATTTGCCAGGAAGATGTTTATGCAAAGAAAGAGCTTTATTAAAACAAACACAACTATATACAACGCGAGGATCTGCCCACACATGGGTATCCAAAAAACTACAACTCCGTGAACTGTCCGTTTTCCTCCTCGGGGTTGTAGGTAACTGGCGGCGTTCTTTCCGAGGCAGGTCCGTTGTGCAGACGCCTACTGTGCGTGGCTCTGTACTTCGGCGTCGCCTCAAACTGGGACTGCAGCTTCACACAGAGTTCAGAGAGATCCGGCCTACAAAATTACGGCGGCCGTACAATCCATCCAGAGACCCCGCCAACGACGCCATCTTCTTCGTCAGATATGAGGTCGACGGTGGCGGACTTCCAGAGTTCCACTTCCTCATCCGCTAGCACACTCTGCCTCGATTTCAGCAGCTGTAAAAAAAAACAACCAATGAATCAGTACTATGCGATGGGATGCACTGCGTATGGACACAACACATCTATCAATGCACCTGAAAAATAGTCACCAAATAAAGTCTTACCCTCTTTCTTCTCGCTCGACTCCGAGCTGAATTCTTGGCAGCTTCCGCCCGCAATGAGTTCTCTGGCTGCGTATATCTGAAGCTCCTGCGTACCGTCTCATAATAGGTCTTACAGGCGGCTGGAAAACAATTAAATGAGAGTGGTATGAATAAAAATCAAACGCAAGTCACAGTAACATTAAACAAGGAAGGAGAAACAGTAAAACAAGTCACTTACACACAATGTTGTCTTTATCAACATCGTGTAAATCTGGACTTGCAGATATTGCTCCGAGCAAATAGGAGGTCACCGCCTCATTATGAGGCGTGCTTAGTCTGTGAAAACAAAATGTACAGTTATGATCGGTATCTATCCTATGGTATCTATACGTATCTATTTCCTTTTACCGCAGAATGAAAGCATATTCTTTAAATCTTACCCTTGCTCCGGTTCATAGCGCCTGCAATTTGTCTCCGAGTTATGAAGACGGCGTACTGGTTCCTGTGAATCACAAAAAATACACTTTAATAAAGCTTGTTCTTGCAAGGCTTGCAAGGCGTCCAGCCATTGATCACGTACCAGCTGTTGTGGTTTTATTTCATCTTCAGGCTCGAACACACAGGAGCGGAGGGCTCAGCACGTTTTTTTTTACTTCTTCTTCTTCTTCTTCTTCTTCTTCTTCTCTTCTATCATGGTGGATCGCAAGCAACTTTAAGGTGCATACTGCCACCTACTGTTCATGAGTGTGTAGCAACACTGTTTTACATCTATTAAATTCTATTTGTTAATTTTGTATCCTGAAGATAATAAATAATAAATAAATAATGCTTTCCTTAATCTATAAATATCCTTTATATTTCCTTTATTTCCCAATAATCCTTTAAGACTCCATTCTTGGCCTGTCCTTTTATTCCCAACAAGTTTGTAAAATTGTTGAAGTTACATTTTCATCCATACTACTTTTAATTTTCATCCAATATACTAAACCTAATTTCATTCTTCTGAATTCCAGTGGAGTTTCTCCAGTCTCTACTAAAAGAGCGTTGATAGGTGTTGTTTTCACTGCTCCTGTGCATATACGTAAAGTCCCACTTTGTAATCTATCTATTCTTTGTAATGTTGTTTTAGCTGCTGCTCCATAAATAAAACTGCCATAATGTATTATTGATCTCATGAGAGCTCTATATATGTTTAATAATGATTGTCTATTTGCACCCCAATTATTTCCAGCCACAGCCTTCAGTAAATTTATAACTTAATAACACATTTTACGAAGTGATCAGTCCACAAGTGAAAAACCAGGAGACTTGTTGATGAAACTTCTGGCCATGATGCTTTTGTCATGGCAATCAACCTTCAAGATTTCTGACAATGCCATCACATCACTTCTTCTGTGCATCAAACATTTCATGTGGATACTTGGAAATGTTGGCTGTGTGTGCTAATTCCCTCACTGCCTTTGCAAGCAATATTCCAAAGACTTTATTCTCCTTGAGGAAATGGACTGGTGTCCTCCGTGACAACTTCTTACAGTATGTGGTTTGTCCAAAATGTATGACAGTATACATGCTTACTGAAACCTACGAGCTCAGACGCGATGGCACAAAGGTTTGTAAGACTTGTGGTCACATACCATTCTACAATCACCCACAGCTAAAGTCTGCATTAAGGAAGAAATGTGGCTCTTTCTTGCTAAGAAAGGCGAAACCTCCCCCTGCAACACTAATTTGCGTTTGTATAGCTCACAGCATTTTCATTTACATGTTAAAGCCTCCCCTAGAATGGGGTACCGCGCGCGAGCTATTTTTAGAAACACAACGTCACGATGACGTCACATCACGTGGTACGCAGTAGGGCAAACTCCCAAACCCAAATCCCATAGGATTTGTTTGCAACAACAAGCAGTTTTCTGGCTATGTGAAAACGTTTCACAGTCAGTGGATGTACTAACACTATCAACTACAAGGAAATTAGGTGCTGAAATATTTTACATGTTAATAATATTAAATGAGCGCACATATTCCTTATTTACTGGGGGGGGAAATAGGGAGTACCAAAATGGCGGCTGGTGGCTTCAAAGCGACTCGTTCTAACAGCCGGCGATTAGCACTCCAGTGTATTATGTAGCTCTGTGATTTTAGCCATGGATAGGCAGGATAGGAGGCCGACATGTTAATAATGAAGCGCCTGCTGCCATGATAGCATATAGGCTAGCATGTTAGCAGGCGCTAACATGGTACCCTGCTACCGGGATAGCTTACTCAAAAACAAACGCCCTGAATCTCTTAAGCGAAAGATTCTGAGATGTGAACAATCGTTTTGTAGCTACCTATTGGCAAGATATACAGATTCCTGGACGTTGATTGCAAACTAACAAAAAAGGCCGACGTGAACGGAGCACGGTGGAAATCATAACAAAGGCATGAACGCCGAGCAGGGAAAAAAACAAAGCTTACCGTTGAATCAACTCGGCCCGTCTTCCGGTTTTTTTGAGCCCTCGACACTCAAGCCACCGTTTCAGCTGAAGGTTGGTGTGCTCTTCCACAGTGCGACCAGTAAACCGTGCGCCTGGGACATCGTCTTGGGTAAGTTTAATGGCTGCAAAGTCGGTCATATCGCTGGTTCTGTTGCGCTTGTAATGGCTGGTTTGTATGTGCGTTCTACGACTGTTTGCCCTACCGGTGCGGCAAAAGGGGCGTTACTCTTAAGGCCGTGACGTCACGTGCGCGGTACCGCATTAGGAGGAGGGGGGTCATGGGGGGACAACTCCCAAGGAAGGCCCACGTCAATTTCTGACAATTCATGGCAGTTTTCGGTGTTGACTGCAAATTACCGTGAACAGCCGTTAACCTGAACTTCCACGACAATCTACAGTGCCGCATAGTGACGAAAATCGCACTTTTCATGCAGTGAGGATGTTTTCATTCCAATTCTGAAAAGTGCTTGAAAAATAACAAAATAAAAATATTTTTTGTACAAGCATGTATTTTATTATTGTCATTTATTGCAAAACTGCATATTAAAATGCCCAAACAGGCTATTACACTTTCAGAAATAAAAGGATAAAATATGCGATTCATTTGCGATTAATTTCAAGTTAACTATCAACATTATGCGATTAAAATTTTTAATGGTTTGACAGCCCTAATATATATATATATATATATATATATATATATATATATATATATATATATATATATATATATATATATATATATACACATACACTCACCGGCCACTTTATTAGGTACACCTGTCCAACTGCTCGTTAACACTTAATTTCTAAGCAGCCAATCACATGGCGGCAACTCAGTGCATTTAGGCATGTAGACATGGTCAAGAGAATCTCCTGCAGTTCAAACCGAGCATCAGTATGGGGAAGAAAGGTGATTTGAGTGACTTTGAACGTGGCATGATTGTTGGTGCCAGAAGGGCTGGTCTGAGTATTTCAGAAACTGCTAATCTACTGGGATTTTCACGCACAACCATCTCTAGGGTTTACAGAGAATGGTCCGAAAAAGAAAAAACATCCAGTGAGCGGCAGTTGTGTGGGCGGAAATGCCTTGTTGATGCCAGAGGTCAGAGGAGAATGGCCAGACTGGTTCGAGCTGATAGAAGGGCAACAGTGACTCAAATAACCACCCGTTACAACCAAGGTGGGCAGAAGAGCATCTCTGAACGCACAGTACGTCAAACTTTGAGGCAGATGGGCTACAGCAGCAGAAGACCACATCGGGTGCCACTCCTTTCAGCTAAGAACAGGAAACTGAGGCTACAATTTGCACAAGCTCATCGAAATTGGACAATAGAAGATTGGAAAAACGTTGCCTGGTCTGATGAGTCTCGATTTCTGCTGCGACAGTCGGATGGTAGGGTCAGAATTTGGCGTCTACAACATGAAAGCATGGACCCATCCTGCCTTGTATCAACGGTTCAGGCTGGTGGTGGTGGTGTCATGGTGTGGGGAATATTTTCTTGGCACTCTTTGGGCCCCTTGGTACCAATTGAGCATCGTTGCAACGTCACAGCCTACCTGAGTATTGTTGCTGACCATGTCCATCCCTTTATGACCACAATGTACCCAACCCATGATGGCTACTTTCAGCAGGATAATGCGCCATGTCATAAAGCTGGAATCATCTCAGACTGGTTTCTTGAACATGACAATGAGTTCGCTGTACTCAAATGGCCTCCACAGTCACCAGATCTCAATCCAATAGAGCATCTTTGGGATGTGGTGGAATGGGAGATTCGCATCATGGATGTGCAGCCGACAAATCTGCGGCAACTGTGTGATGCCATCATGTCAATATGGACCAAACTCCCTGAGGAATGCTTCCAGCACCTTGTTGAATCTATGACACGAAGAATTGAGGCAGTTCTGAAGGCAAAAGGGGGTCCAACCCGTTACTAGCATGGGGTACCTAATAAAGTGGCCGGTGAGTGTATATTTATATATGTGTGTGTATATGTGTGTGTGTATATATGTATATGTGTGTATATGTGTGTGTGTATATATGTATATGTGTGTATATATGTATATGTGTATATATATAAATGTATATACAGTATATGTAGTTGTATCAACATCAGCATGCCTTGATTCAAATGAAATGAATTTAGTCTTATTTAAGTACTTTTTGACAATATTTATTGTCATGAAACAAGGAGCTGAACATCCATGTCTAATTTACTGAGTAAATGTAGGATGTCATATACAAAAGGAAAACTAAGCATAACATTAAAATTGTGCATGCCCTGGAGTGTCTGACTTACAAAAAAACAAATAGAGGAAAGCTGGATTTCCATTTTGTTTTCCATCTGGATTCAACTGTCTCAAACTATTGAATGATTTACATTCTGAACACATTTAGTAACTGAACATTTTGAACAATCAGTTTTTTCTTTTGCTTTCAGTGAGAGAAGTGAGCTCTTTCTTGCGTGCCCTGCTAGGATTTTAAACCTGGGCTTAAATGGAGTCAGAGCCATTCTCATGCATGTGTGGAGGTGCTCATTGGTGAGCCTGTAACCATATTTCGTTTTTATAATGTTCATTGTGGAGAAAGCTGCCTCACAGTTGTGTGTGGAGTCAAACATAGTCAAGTTTTGCAGGGCTACTTTCTTCAGAGCTGGGAAAGCTAAATCAGGAACTATTTGGACCCAAAAATTGAATAGACCCCTTGCATCTGACGTCACAGTCACGTGATCGGGGGTGCGCGCCTCCATCTCGGTGGGCACGCTAGCGTGACAGCCCACCACTGCACTGGCCCAGTTACCTCATTACTCGCATGGCCGGCGAAGCGTATACAAAAGACTATTCACTGATTGTTCAATATGGTGCAAACAGACTGCATCTCTGTTGCCAAAGCAATGTTTACAGTTTAGGGTCAGATGTTATCGGACTATATGCAGCTAAGTTATGAGAATAAACAACATTAAACTCACCCTTCCACGGACAACTGCTACATCATTCAGGTAACAAACAGACAGTTCACGTATCCATCCGGCAGTGAACTGTTCGCTTCCAAACTCTTGTACGCCTTCATCTGATCGCCACTGTACGTTGGGGTGGGTGACAACACAAGGTAGTTCACCAGATCCGCATAGCAAACTGATGGCCAATCATCGGGATTGCTAGAAAAATCCTTATCAGGAAGAGCCAAAGGGTCCGCAAATACCGGGCATACACTGTAGAAGTTTTTCAGTCGTGGTACTTACATACATCTAAAACTGTGCGACAGAACCGCGGGGTTTAAAAAGTTCACCGCTCACGATCTGTGCGGCGCGCCGCTCGCTGTGGTGGCAGAGGCAGGCGAGCGACGGTGGATGACAGGGACCCAGAGCAGGGGGTCGAGCCCAGCTCTGGCGAGGCCCGCAGGAGGCACGGGGCG
The DNA here is from genome assembly GCA_037039145.1 of Fundulus diaphanus. Lineage (NCBI taxonomy): Eukaryota > Metazoa > Chordata > Actinopteri > Cyprinodontiformes > Fundulidae > Fundulus > Fundulus diaphanus. Next base: position 16,405,721 of record CM073136.1, on the reverse strand, counting down.
TCGGGGGAACGGAGGGGAGAGAGGAGGGACGAGACGCACCGGCGGCCGCACGGCACGGCAGGTCGGCACTCGTACAGTGTACACCCGGTGTAGGTACCAGATCGTCTCGGGCTGCCAGATCGACTCGGGGCGGGGTCTGCGCTTCTCGATGACGTCAATATATGGCAACTCATCTCAAACAAACTACATTGCGCCCGCGGTCTCCATTTACAAATCAATTTTATTTTGTTAATTTATGGTTATTTTCCCGTAAATTAGTCAAGGCATGAAAACTTTTAACATCATTTTGCAATACTTGTGTGGTAGTCTGACAATTTAATCGGTAATTTTGCAGGATCAAAGTTACAACCTTAGAGAAATTTCATTCCTCCAATTTTTTTTAAGTTGTGAAGGGAAACTAAACCATAAACTCATTTCATTTTTAATAAAAGTCAGCAGCCAAATTTAATTTTATCATGGCATTCATCACTTTAAAATCAATAACGTTCATTCCTCCTTTTTGTACTGATGATGTTCTTTCTGATCACGTTTTTTTATTATTCCAGATGAAATTGTGATGAATTTGATTATTTTTTTATCGTGGTATTTGGTACATTATTCAAGCTTTTGAGAAAAAAGAAACCGCTAAATTAACTTAATAAAATTGATTCGTTACAAATGCAGACCGCGGGCTCAATGCAGTTTGTTTGAGTGGTGTTGCCATAAGGTGACGTCATCGGGAGGCGCAAGGCCCACGGAGAATCTGGTGACGTCATCGGGAGGCGCATGGACCATGGCGAATTTCTTCGTAAAATTGTCCGTTTACAAACGCAATCCCGCTCTCGAATAAAACCTACACCCCGCTATAATTACTTTAGTAAGTTGTCCAGACCAATTACAATATTTTGCGCAATTGAGCAAACGTTAAACCAATTATGTATAGTGACGTCATCAGAAGGGGCAGGACCCGAGTCGATCTGGCAGCCCGAGTCAATCTGGTACCTACACCGGCTCTTGAATATCGCGCGTTGTGTAGAAAATGGCATGCCAATCAATATGGCCGCCACGCAAGGGGTTCTGGGTAACGGAGTCACGTGGTTGCAAGGGGTCTATTGTCTCTTCCCTGTAGCTTCAAGTTCAGTTCATTTAGATGTGAAGTAATGTCAACCAAAAAGGCCACATTGTCTTGCTGTTTCTCATTTTCTAGAAATTGAGAAAACTGTGTTGCTTCTCACTTTTTAGCTCTGTCAAAAAAAATGCTATTTCCCTCCTAATGGCCCAGAAAGCGTGCTAAAACCCTGTCTTTGCTGAGCCATCTCACATTGGCGTGCAGCAGAAGATCATCAGCATTGGCATCAACTTCTCTGAAGAATTCCCTAAGCATGCGATGCTGGTAGGAAGAGGGTGACCTAAGGAAGTTGATCGTACGAAATCTTAGGATGTCTCTGCAGCAACCACAGCAGGTACCACGCCCTCAACTTCAGTCAGGAGTTGGTGCAGAGCAAAGTGGCGACAATGATGGTGGTGATGATGACGACAGTGATCCAAGCCATCAACTTCAGTCAGTAAGTTACACCACTGATCCAAAGATTCCACCTTATCAATTAGGAGAAGACCTGGAAAACTATCTGCTGCGGTTTGAGCGCATTGCCAAGACGTGGAGGTGGCCAGAGAGTGAATGGGCGTGCCGTCTCATTCCACTCCTTTCTGGGAAAGCGCTGGAGGCCTATGCTGCCATGGATGAGGAACGTGCTCACTGCTACAAGGACTTGAAAACTGCTTTAACAAAGTTTGACATTTCACCTGAGACATACAGACAGAAGTTCAGAGCAACAAGTATACCTGTTGGTGAAACTCCTTCTGAAACCTACCACCGCCTTTGAGGCCTCTACCGACGATGGATCCGGCCGGACCAGCATTCCAAGGAGGACATCGGGGAGCTTATCATCCAGGAGCAACTGCTGAGCGTTCTGCCCTCTGATGTAAGGACCTGGGTGAAGGAACATGAACCCAAGGATGGTCTGACTGCTGCAAAGTTGGCTCTACAGTACGTGAACGCACGGCGAGGAGGAGCAGTAGGTGTCTACAACCCGGTGCCGCGACCTGTTCAACTGGCTGGACATCAACGGTATGCCAGAGACCCAAGCCAGGAGGTTAAAGGTACCACAAGTTCTCTGAACCCACCATCCAATGGTAAGACATTAATTTGCTATTATTGCCAGCAGCCGGGCCACAAGGCTTCGGTGTGCCCAATAAAGAAGACCAAGTTTTCTGGTTCCTGCTATGTTCCTAGAGTTGAAGATCATGCTGGAGTCAAAAACTTTAAGACCAGAACTCATAAAACTGTGATTGTAAATGGACAGCAGGTGACTGCATTAATAGACAGTGGTAGTTCCACATCACTTGTAAAAGAGAGTCTTGTACCTGTTGGATGTGTGAACTATGAAAAGAAAACTGAGATTTTGTGTGTGCATGGAGATTGTCATGTTTATCCAAAAGCATATTTGTTAACTGTAGGTGTGGTGGAAAACCTACCTTTTGATCTCATTTTGGGTACTGATTTACCTGTGATGATGCATCTTTTAGAAGAGTTACAAACTGAGGGGGACAAAGTTAACAATGTTTCCTGCCCTGTGATTACCCGTTCTCAGGCCAAAGAACAAGTTGAGTCCCTACCTGATTTTGATGAGAGTTTGTTTGAGGTTTCAACAAGATCTAGAAAATCCAGAAGGCAAAGAAAATTTGAGAAAAAGTTAATGCTGAGTGGAAATGTGTCTGCAGATTTAATAGTGGATGACATGTGGAAAATACCTGAAAATATTGCTACTCTACAGAAACAGGATGTGTCTTTACAACCTTTGTTTGACCGAGTGGAAGAAAAAACTGTTAAGTGGAGAGGAAGAGAAACCTTTGTGATAAAAGATGGAGTGTTGTATGCTTGTAATGAAAAACAAAGGTTGGTAGTTCCAACTAGCTGTAGGGCACTTGTCAATCATTTGGCACACACCATTCCATGGGCAGGGCACTTGGGGCGTCAAAAAACATTTATGCGCGTCAGCTCACGTTTTTTCTGGCCGTCAATGTATAATGACATTAATGCATTATGTGCTTCTTGTCCCATATGCCAGAAGACTCGTCCTACTCGGAAATCAGATCGGGCACCCCTCCAGCCACTACCGGTTGTCTCCACTCCTTTTCGTAAGGTTGCAATGGACATTGTTGGACCCCTAGTGAAGAGTGGGCGTGGTCATCAATACATCCTGGTAGTATGTGACTATGCCACCAGATTTCCAGAGGCTTTTCCACTACATACCATTACTGCTCCTGTGGTAGTTCGAGCTTTGGTCCAGCTGTTTTCAAGAGTTGGGATCCCAGATCAGATTTTGACAGACCAGGGAACAAATTTCACCTCTAATCTCCTAAAACTCTTTCATAAACAGCTTGGGATCTCAGCCATCAGGACGACGCCTTACCATCCGCAAACTGATGGATTGGTTGAAAGGTTCAACCAGACGCTGAAGAGGATGCTGCAGAAGTTTGTGAATGACACTGGCAGAGATTGGGACCGCTGGTTACCATTCCTTCTCTTCGCCTATCGTGAGGTGCCGCAAGCATCAACTGGTTTCTCCCCGTTTGAACTTCTGTATGGGTGGGATGTTCAGGGGCCGCTTGACCTGCTGAGGAAAAGCTGGGATGCATCAGAAGCCTCATCCAGTGCCAAAGGTGTGGTCCAGTATGTGCTGCAGATGAGAGGTCGGCTTGCTGAATACCAGAAGGAAGCTGAAAACAACCTGCTGCAGGCCCAGCAGAAGCAAAAGAGGTGGTATGACCAGCAGGCACGGCAAAGGGTCTTAAGTCCTGGACAGAAGGTGTTGCTTCTCCTGCCTTCATCCACCAGCAAGCTTTTGGCAAAATGGCAAGGGCCCTATACCATCAGCCGACAGCTAGGACCCACCACCTATGAAGTCTACCATCCTGACAAAAAGAAAGCTACACAGGCTTATCATGTGAACTTGCTAAAGGAGTGGAAAGAACCATGGCCAGCTCCTGAAACATCATGCGTGTTAAGGCCGGTTGAGGAGGAAGACGAGGTTCCTGGCATTGAAGTGATGGCTGAACAGTCAACCCCCAATCTCAGTCACTTGAGCTCACACCAAGCCTCACAACTTCAGCAGATCTTCCAGAAACTGTCTCCTCTCTTTTCTCCTAATCCAGGCCGGACCACCTTGATAGAGCATGCAATTCGACTGAAAGAGAAGCAGCCAATTCGTCAACGTCCATATAGAGTTCCACAGCAACTGGTGGGGCAGCTGCGAGAAGAAGTCAAAACCATGCTAACGTCAGGTATTATTGAACCTTCAAACTCTGAATGGTGCAGCCCAGTGGTCATTGTGTGTAAGAAAGATGGTTCACTATGGATTTGCATTGATTTCAGAAAGCTTAATGCAGTCTCAGAGTTTGATGCCTATCCCATGCCCAGGGTAGATGAGCTGCTGGAAAGGATTGGAAAAGCCAAGTTCATTACCACCCTTGACCTCTGTAAAGGGTACTGGCAGGTTCCATTAGAACCTTCAAGCAGACAGTACACAGCATTTCGTACCCCTTCTGGCCTTTTCCAGTTTACTGTTATGCCATTCGGCCTGCATGGTGCTCCAGCCACCTTCCAGCGGCTAATGGACAAAGTACTGCGAGGAAGTGACTACAGCGCGGCTTATCTTGATGATGTAATCATTTACAGCAATAGCTGGGAGGAGCATGTCTCACATCTAGCAAGAGTGTTGGAAAAGATTGGAGAAGCAGGACTGACGCTTAACATATCAAAGTGTGTTTGGGCACAACAGGAGACCAGGTACCTTGGTTACCAGCTGGGGAGAGGAGAGGTGCGACCACAGATGGACAAAATCGAAGCGATCCAAAAGTTCCCTCGTCCTCGAACAAAGAAGGAAGTGCGGTCATTCCTGGGACTAGCTGGTTGGTATCGAAGGTTTGTGCCTCATTTTGCTACACTTGCTTCTTCACTCACCAGTTTGACAGCTAAAGACCAGAAGAATCCCGTTGTGTGGTCCAAGGAGTGCGAAGCTTCTTTTAACACTCTGAAAGCTCATCTATGTTCATCTCCTGTCCTCCGAAGTCCAGATTTCAGTAAGAAATTTCTGGTCCAGGTAGATGCATCCACAGTTGGCCTAGGAGCTGTCCTGGCTCAAGGAGATCCTGGGGAGGAGCAACCGATACTCTACCTGAGCCGCAAGCTGCTACCTCGGGAGGTGAGGTATTCTGTGGTGGAAAAAGAAGGCCTGGCCATTAAGTGGGCTCTGGAAAGTCTCAAGTATTATCTGCTGGGCAGAGAATTTGATTTGGAGACGGACCATTGTGCCCTGACCTGGATTAACACCATGAAGGACCATAACCATCGTCTAACTAGGTGGTATTTGTCCTTGCAACCTTACAAATTTAACATCTGTCATAGGAGTGGTAGACTCAATAAAGTGGCAGACTTTCTTTCTAGGTTGCCGAATTTCGCCAACCTTGGAGAGGAGAGGGGTGGTGTGACGGAGGAGCCGTCACGAGCCAGGACGTAGTTATAAGTCTGCATCAGCATGCGAGCACGCCTGCACACACAGACACATACATCTTCTCTAAACTTTTTGTTGCAGCTAAACTGATGTGGTTCATTGTGGGTGCACACACAGTGTTCCTGCTTCAGTTAGCATTTATTCTAACCTTTGTTTCAGTTTCAAACATTCTCCCGGTTCTGTTTTCAAGCAGGTTTATTGCTGGACTGTGGTGTGCTGGGAGGGAGTCACATGATGATGTGATGTTATCAGAAGTACTGAGTGTTTTGTTAAATTGAGTACTGTATTTTTGATTGTAAGTTTATTTTTTCCTTGTTATTATTTTGTATACTTTAATTTATTTGAGTTAGAAGTAATTGCTAAGATGTTTTTGTTTGTTTGGTTTTTGTTTGCTTGTTTGAACTTCCTGTGGGCGGAGCCTGTGGCTTTAAAAGCAGGGCTCTGCTCCACATGGAGGCAGTCTGTGGTTAGACTCCAGAGAAGTCACACTGAGGGTGAATCACTGTAACAAGGAAGGTACTGTTCTTTTTGTCTATTTTTTAACCTGCCTGGATGTCCTTGTATATATTCTGCACCTGCCATCTTTGGCTCACCTGAAAGAAAAAACTGAATAAATTTCACTAAAGTGATCTCCGGCCTTGGCCAGTCATTTATGTTTGACCAAGCATAGAAGAACCCCGTCACAATCTTCATTATTATTTTCATCACCTCAGCATGTTCATCTGACAGGGAGGAACAGACAACTGACTGATGAATGATGCAGTGCTAAGTTAGGAAAAAGAAGGTGATTATTCACAGGAAGCTGGCTCCTTGGTTTAATTCAGAGCTGCATTCCTTGAAGCACAATGTTAGGAAATTGGAGAGAAAATGGCGCTCTACACACCAAGAGGAATCCTACCTAATCTGGAGGGACAGTCTATTGTTGTATAACAAGACCATTCGCAGAGTTAGAGCAGCATATTTTTCATCATTAATTGAGGAGAATAAGAATAATCCTAGATTTCTCTTCAATACAGTTGCCAAACTTACCCAGAGCCACAGCTCTGTTGATCCAGCCATCCCCTTAGCTCTTAGCAGTAATGATTTTATGGGATTCTTCATAAATAAAATTGATTCCATTAAAAATAAAATAATTGGCATCCTCCCAAACACGATTACCTCGTCCTCAGTAAGTGAGGCAGCATTGGAGGAATCCTTAGAACCTGCGCAGTGTCTGAACTGTTTAAAAGCAGTAGAGCTTTCTGAGCTATCTAAAATTTTAGCTTCATCTAAACCTTCTACCTGTATGTTAGACCCAATCCCAACCAAGTTGTTTAAGGAGGTATTCCCTCTGATCAGTGGTCCTATTTTAGACATGATTAATCTATCCTTAGTAAATGGATATGTACCAAAGGCTTTTAAAGTAGCTGTTATTAAACCTTTACTTAAGAAACCTTCTCTTGATCAAGATGAGCTAGTAAACTACAGACCTATATCTAATCTTCTTTTCTTATCTAAAATTCTTGAGAAAGTAGTTGCTAATCAACTTTGTGAACATTTACAAAGTAATGACCTACTTGAGGAGTTTCAGTCAGGCTTTAGAGCTCATCATAGCACTGAAACAGCTCTGGTGAAGGTCACCAATGATATTCTCATGGCCTCAGATAATGGACTTGTGTCTGTACTTGTCCTGTTAGATCTCAGTGCTGCATTTGACACAGTTGATCACAATATTCTCCTACAAAGACTTGAGCATACTGTAGGGATTAAGGGGAAAGCATTAGGCTGGTTTAAATCTTATCTGTCGGACAGATTCCAGTTTGTTCATGTTAATAATAAATCTTCTTCAAACTCTAGGGTCACCTGTGGAGTACCACAGGGTTCAGTCCTTGGACCAATTCTATTTACTATATATATGCTTCCGGTTGGCAAAATTATCAGACAGCATGGGATTAATTTCCACTGTTATGCTGATGACACTCAGCTATATTTATCCATAAATCCTGATGAATCCAATCAGTTACTTCGACTGCAGTCATGTCTTGATGACATCAAAAGCTGGATGACTTTAAATTTCCTGCATTTAAATTCTGACAAGACAGAAGTTGTAATCTTTGGGCCAGAGTCCTCAAAAAATAAACTTCTTAATCAATCACTGAATCTGGATGGCATTAACTTGGCCTCTGGTAATAAAGTTAAAAATCTTGGTGTTGTTTTCGACCAAGACATGTCATTTAAATCCCATATTAAACAGGTTTCCAGAGTTTCCTTTTTTCACCTCCGGAATATCGCCAAAATTAGAAACATTCTGTCCAGGGGTGATGCTGAAAAACTAGTGCATGCATTTGTTACTTCAAGGCTGGACTATTGTAATTCTTTACTATCAGGAAGTCCACAAAATGCAGTTCGAAGTCTTCAGCTGATCCAAAATGCTGCGGCAAGAGTTCTGATGAAAATCAACAAGAGGGATCATATTTCTCCAATTTTAGCTTCCCTTCATTGGCTTCCTGTTAAATCAAGAATAGAATTTAAAATTCTTCTTCTAACGTATAAAGCCCTTAATAATCAAGCTCCATCATATATCAGAGCTCTGATTACTCCGTATGTTCCTAACAGAGCACTTCGCTCTCAGACTGCAGGTCTGCTGGTGGTTCCAAGAGTCTCTAAAAGTAGAATGGGAGGCAGATCCTTTAGCTATCAGGCTCCTCTCCTGTGGAACCAACTCCCAGTTTTGGTCCGTGAGGCAGACACCCTATCTATTTTTAAGACTAATCTTAAAACATTCCTTTTTGACAAAGCTTATAGTTAGAGTGGCTCATGTTACCCTGAGCTACCTCTATAGTTATGCTGCTATAGGCTTAGGCTACTGGAGGACATCAGGGTCTAATTTTCTCACTCTACTGATTTCTACTGTTCTTCATTCTACGGTTCTCCAGTTTTGCATTGTATTACATTGAAATGACTGTCGTCATTTCAGCTTTTAACTTTTTGCTCTCTCTCTTTTTCTTCATAGTAGGTACACCTGGTCTGGCGTTCTGTTAACTTTGACATCATCCAGAGAAGACGGCTCACCCGTTACTACCATCTAATGTAGAACAGATTACTAGATCAATGTGTGCTTCTGTGCTTTTTTGTCTCTCTTGTTGTGTCTCTGCTCTGTCTTCTGTAACCCCAGTCGGTCGAGGCAGATGACCGTTCATACTGAGCCCGGTTCTGCCGGAGGTTTTTTTTTCCCGTTAATGGGTGGTTTTTCTTCCCACTGTCGCTTCATGCTTGCTCAGTATGAGGGATTGCAGCAAAGCCATGTACAATGCAGACGACTCTCCCTGTGGCTCTACGGTTCCCCAGGAGTGAATGCTGCTTGTCAAGACTTTGATGCAATCAACTGGTTTCCTTATATAGGACATTTTGACCAATCTGTATAATCTGACCCAATCTGTATAATATGATTGAACTTGATTTTGTAAAGTGCCTTGAGATGACATGTTTCATGATTTGGCGCTATATAAATAAAATTGAATTGAATTGAATTGAATCAGGATTATCATTCTTCAGTCTTGTTACAGCTCTCTTTTCTTTCCCTATCATAGCAGGAGCTCCATCTGTGGTGACTGAGATCACTTTCTTTGGCTCTACTCCTCTCTTTTCCAACATCTCTTTAATGGCCAGGTAGATGTTTTCTCCTGTTGTACTGGTCTGAAGAGGTTTAATACCAGTAGGTCTTCACAGAACGCTTTCTGCTCTGTATTATAAAACCTAACATAAACTAACAGCTGAGCATTGTCACACATGTCAGTGGACTCATCCACGGCTAAGCCTTGGAGCCTTTTCCATTGGTTCGTCAAGCTGGGATAGCACATCCTGAGTTAAAACTTCACATTTCTTTGTAGCAGTTGATGCAGACATGGGGACTTGCTTTATTTTCTCACAAAGTTAAAGATCAGGCTGTTGCCTCTCACCGGCCCACCAGCTGCTCCACCTCCTCTCTGTAGTCCCGATTGCTGTCGTCTCTAAACAGGCCCACCACCGTCGTATCGTCTGCAAACTTCACAATGTGATTGGTGGTGAACCTGGGGACACAGTCGTGTGTCATCAGGGTGAACAGCAGGGGGCTCAGGACACAGCCCTGAGGAAAGCCCATGCTGAGGGTGATGACATCAGAGGTATTCTGTCCGACCCGGACCAACTGAGGTCTGTTGGTGATGAAGTCTAGTAGGCAGTTGCGAAGAGGTGTGCTGAAGCCCAGATGTTCCAGTTTTGATGGTGTTGAACGCTGAACTGAAGTCCTGGAACATGCTCAAGGGGGCGGGGCGTGGGTGGGCTTGGAACCCATTAATAACTGCTTGCAGTTCTAGTTATTAGGGTTCCAAGCCCGCGGTGCAGAAAGAACGGGCTATGCAACGCATAGCCGTTCGTCTGCACTGCAGTGCAGAGAACCCTATTGTTTTTCGTGTGTTTTTAAATTATTATTATTACGTAATTAAAACGCGTTGTGCAGCCCACGCGGATTTGTAACAAATCAATTGGATCAGGTATCTAAGTTCAGAATGTGCACCCCTACTCAAACCCAGAAATTCAGACCCCTCAACAACTAGGGGGCGCTATAACAAAGGACAATGCGTTTCGGCCTGTAACCACCAAAGTACTGGTCCCATACTCAAAAACTTGATGTCACTTTGTTTATTGGATGATTCTGCATCAAAAAGGGAATTGGCACACCTTTCGTTTCCCAGCTACTTTTCGCGCTACATGGCTCGGTTACTTTCTTGTTAAACTCCTCCTACATTTTTTGTGCGATCCGCGCAAAACTTCATATATAAGCGTGTCATGGACAAATAAAAAAAGTTAACGCGGCGGATTTTTGAATTTTTACTTTTTCGAAAAGTAACTCTAAAATAAGTGATTGTTAGCTAGCTAGCTCTAAATGTAATTGCTGATTATTCTAAAACCATAACAGATTTTGACATGTCCTTCATAACACATAGTCCAAATAAGATTTTGCACATGTGACCCGTGTTTGAGGATCGTCCATCACTAGGGGGCGCTGTGATGTCAAGAAATCTACTACGCAAGAATGGCTGATCGGATTTTTACAAACCCTTCTTCATCCCCTTCCAGTCATACCCCTGAACTCAGAGGTTAAATATGGTAATGATTGAAACAAGTGGGCGGGGCCTATTTCCAAAAGTTTGAAAAAAACCTTCAAAACTTCAAAAAATTACCAAAAATCAATTTTGTGGTGTAACGATCTCAGATTTTCAGGATGTATTCCTTGAATAAGGTGTAACAATTCTCTTACTGCATGTAATGAGGTTTCTGAAAGTTGCACAATCTGATTTTTTAAAAGTTTGTAAAATGGAGAAATCAATGTATTTTCCACAAATATTGTTCAACCCCCCAAAAAAATGGCCTCTATTTGTAAAGCACATGCAGACTAAACTTAGATTTCAGTTTGGTAAAAATCCAGGCGATTTTGACTTATTTACAAGACATTAAAATGTAAATGTGCAAGACTATAAAGTTTAATATTTTTTTTCTCAAACGCTTTTTGCAATGGGCATTTAAAAAATCATGTAAGTAGATGAAGCACTCTTTGAGATCCATGAATATTTTCAGAATTTTATAGCAAACCGTTGATTATTAACGAATTTATGAATTTTATGATCTGTTCACAGCTCTCACCATCCAGAGCTCTGACTCCAGAGCTGTGAACAGGGCGGCCATTTTGCCCATATTTGGGCACATCACAGGAAGTGACCTCACAGCGGCCATCTTAGGTCAGACCAAGCTACGTTCAGAGAGAATACAAGTCAATTCAGGAAAAATGTACTTTATGTTTTCAGACACTCTGAATCCAATGAATTCTCACCCGATTTCCAGATAAATCAACTGACTGAAAACGTCACCCCTTTAGGGGCTACATGGGACCAATTGATTGAATTAAATGATTGTCTAACTTAATAAATAATTTCGATTTTGTATTGAAAGTAAGCAAACTTCCAGAGCTACGTCCCAGGAAGCCAGACTTTTACTCCGCTTATGGGTGCGCATATAAAAGGACACCAGGAACCAGATCCTGGGGAATTACCTACCATAAGTAAGATTTTATGATAGATAATCCTCATGCTTTACACTTACAGTTTTTCCGGTATAAACACAATATGTGCTAATGGGTAGCAGGGATGGAAGCAGAGAAAAGTACATTAAACACCAAAAACAAACAAAATGGTCCTAAATTACTGGATACACATGATTTGTGGGGAGGGGGGGGGGGAAGCCCGTGCTGAGGGTGATTAGGTTTTTTGTTGATTTCTTTCCCCCAGATCGTGGTTTGTATTATATCATTTTTAAATGCTGTTATGATCACCTTTGCTCTCACTTGTCTGTATATAGTTTTGCTTCTATGTAGATAATTGCTGTTGTCTGTAGATCGGTGTCTACGTATATAGCTTATATATATATATATATATATAATATATGTATTGGAAGAAAGAAAGAGAGATTTAAGTGTTTATAATTTGTATATATATATATTAGATTAATATGTAACTGAAAAATATGTAAGTGCGTGTACATTTTTCATCCAGTTTGACTTCAGTTTAAATAGTTTTGGTTCTGAATAAATATGTGTAATCTGTCTGAAAAGTCACGATCACTGTGAACATATGATTAAAATGAGATCTGAGCTGCCTCCTATTCATTTTCACAGCAGCTGTCTGATCTGTGGTCTGACCCAAGAAGGCCGCCCTGTAGGCACGTCAGCCTAGCATCCAATGGGGCGTCTACGTATATAATGTCTATCTTTCTAAGCGGAGCAGAAACCTGAAGAGGGAGGAATTGGAATTTGAAATCAGAAAAGCTCAAATTAATAAAGAAAGTATTGTAGCAGTGTTTTTGGATATTGAAAATGCATATGATATGTTGTGGAAAGAAGGTTTATTAATTAAAATTATAAAGATGGGTATTACAGGTAGGATGTATTGGTGGATCAAAGATTTTCTAACTAAAAGACAAATACAAGTTCAAATAGGTAATTATCATTCTTAGAAATATATGGTTGAAAATGGTACTCCACAGGGAAGTATAATAAGTCCTTTATTATTTTCGATAATGACGAAAGAATAACATGGAATATACACATTCAAAGAGTCTTAATTCAATTCAATTCAATTTTATGTATATAGCGCCAATTCATGAAACATGTCATCTCGAGGCACTTTACAAAGTCAAAATCAATCATATTATACAGATTGGTCAAAAATTTCCTATATAAGGAAACCAGTTGATTGCTTCAAAGTCCCGACAAGCAGCATTCACTCCTGGAGAAGCGTAGAGCTACAGGGAGAGTTGTCCGCATTATCCATGGCTTTGCAGCAATCCCTCATACTGAGCAAGCATGAAGCGACAGTGGAAAGAAAAACCACCCATTAGCTGGAAGGAAAAACCTCCAGCAGAACCGGGCTCAGTATGAACGGTCATCTGCCTCGACCGACTGGGGGTTACAGAAGACAGAGCAGAGACACAACAAGACAGACAAAAAAGCACAGAAGCACACATTGATCCAGTAATCTGTTCTACATTAGATGGTAATAGCGGGTGATCTGTCTTCTCTGGATGATGTCACAGTTAACAGAACGTCAGACCAGGTGTACCTACTATGAAGAAAAAAGAGAGAGCAAAAAGTTAAAAGCTGAAATGACAACAGTCATTTCAATGTAATGCAATGCAAAACTGCATTGCATCAACTTTTTTTTAGACAAATGCAAGAAAGTAATAAATATTATGACATGCTTAATTGGTAGGGAGTGGGGAGCAGATAGAATAGCACTAAATAATATATATACAGGATTAATTAGATCAGTGATAGATTATGGAAGTAGTGTTTATAATTCAGCAGCAGAGACAAATCTACAAAAATTAGATCGGATTCAGTATCAAGCATCGAGATTATGTACAGGAGCAATTAAAACTACTCCAACAGCAGTATTATTAGTAGAAATGGGAGAAATGCCACTTGCATTTATAAGAGAGCAATTAACATTGGTAATGCCAGATAATGATGCAAATGTGCAAATACGGTGTAGACTCCAGTTTACAGTTCAACAGTCAGATGGCAACACAAAAAAAGCTGTTGCAAAACCTGGTGGACCTGCAGCAGGTGCTGCAAAACCTTTTCTCAGTGGACAGCAGGGAGAACATTCCATGGTGGGGTTGTGAGGGGTCTCTGATGATGTTATGGGCTCAGGTCAGGCAGCGCTGGGATGAAATGTCTTTAATGGAGGGTAGGGTACCCCGATGATCCCTTCTGCTGTCATCATCACTCTCCTCAGGTTCCTCAAGTCAGAGGCGATGCAGCATCCACACCACACAGACAAACAGCTAGTCACAATGCTCCCTATGGTGCTGCTGTAGAAGGTCGTGAGGACTTTCCAGTCATAGCCCTTAACTAAAGTGTTAAATATGGTAATGATTTAAACAAGTGGGCGGGGCCTATTTCCAAAAGTGTGAAAAAAAACTTGAAAACTTCAAAAAATTACCAAAAATCTATTTTGTGGTGTAACAATCTCAGATTTTCAGGATGTATTCCTTGAATAAGGTGTAACAATTCGCTCACTCTATGTATTGAGGTTTTTGAAAGTTTCACACTCTGATTTTTTAAAAGTTTGTAAAATGGAGAAATCAATGTATTTTCCACAAATATTGTTCAATCCCCCCAAAAATGGCCTATATTTGTAAAGCACATGCAGTCTAAACATAGATTTCAGTTTGGTAAAAATCCAGGCGATTTTGACCTATTTACAAGACATTGAAATTTACATGTACAAGACTATAAAGTTTAATTTATCTTTTCTCTGAAACGCTTTTTTCAATGGCCATTTAAAAAATCACGTGGTTAGAGAAAGCACTCTTTGAGATCCATGAATATTTTCAAAACTTTAGAGCAAACCGTTGATTTTTAATGAATTTTTCTTACGTATTAGTAAATAAAATATATCAAAAATGTGGCCATGTAGGGAAAATTTTTTAAAATTCCTCTAGATGGCAGCATTTGATTATATATGGATTTTTACACACACACACACACACAGGGTCCGAAATTAACCGAAATTAGTGAATTTCAGAGGGCTAGCTGCCACACGGTGAGTAAATCTTTGTACCAAATAAATTAAAAATAACATAAAAATGACATAAAAATAACGAAGTCCATCTGGGCTGCGGATGATCTGTTCACAGCTCTGACCATCCAGAGCTCAGTCTACACCCGCATTCTGCGGAGCTGGTTCACCTTTCCTTCACACCTTGTTTCTGCTGCAGCGGTTATAATGGCAAGCAGGATGCAAGGGGCAGAGCCGCTCCCAGATAAAGCCTTCATTCAGACCCAGTCATGCCCGCTGGATCAGAAAACAGTTCTGCTAACCAGATACAGTCTAAAACGCCAATTAGTTTGTTTATAAGTTTCATTCTTATTTATTCTGCATTTTTTTTAATTACGTGCGCTGTGTTTCTGTGCTTAAAAGCCACTGCGCATCTCTCCTCCCTTTCCTCGGATCCAGGTTCTTTTATCAGCGACCAGCCTTCAAAAACGTTTAATGTCCTTCCACTCGTACCAAAATGGCCCAATTAAAAACAATAGGAGAGTCAGTAGCTGTGTTTCATGCTCTTTTTTTTTTTTTTTTTTTTTATGAATTATGTTTATTAGGCATTTTTGAACGTTTATACAAAAACAAAAAAGAAAATAACATTAACAGGGCAAAACTTATACAGCACAGATACAGAAAACAAGACAAAATCAAAAACGGAGGCATGTACATAAATTACAGCTTCATATAAGAAACAACCAGTTTATACATACACGTCATTCAGATTCACATTACTGGTTTTTTATTTTTGAAATTTTGAAGTATTCAAGAATGCGTTTCCATCTTTTTTTAAAAGCACAAGATTTCCCCTTCATACAATATCTCAATCTTTCTAATACAATAACTTCAGAAAGCAAATTTTTCCATAGCTGGATCGAAGGGGCATCAGAACCAACCCATTTAAGCATTATTGATTTTCTGGCCAACATCAATAGAAATTGCACAGTTTCTTTGTGAGTGTCCAGATGACTGGGTATGAACCCAAGGAGACACATGACTGGATCAGGGAGAAGTGCCTGTCCTATTGCGGAGCTAATTTCTCGACATACTGCTCGCCAGAATGCCTCTATAATTTTACACTCCCATAAACAGTGAATTCTAGTCCCTGTAATTGTTTTACATTTGGGACAATTTGGAGAACTTCCTGGTGTGTACTTGCTATATATATATGGAGATATGTATGCATTGTGTAAAATGTTATACTGCATTTCTTTGTAACGGTTGCATACTGAGATTCTAGAAGGCAGAGTCAGAATGTCTTCCCATGCCTCTGAATCAATTGTACTTTTCAGAGTTGTGTTCCAGGTTGATTGCTCTTTTGTTTTTAACGAACCAGAAGCCTCGTGAGCTGCTGCCTTGCGCTTGAATTCAGGTGCGCAAAATTACATTACATGTAACTTACACTTTTAAGGGTCATTTTAAGGAACTTGTAACATCAGGGGCTTCATCTCAGACCTATTATTTTCTATCTCTCCCCTCTAAAGGAGCCCTTTACAGTCTTCATTTATGCATTTTTCCCACTGTTTATCCCTCGCGCGCAGCGCACGAGGGTAAAATCCAGCAACTGGATCATGCGTAAAGACGCAGCGTGAACCCCTGCGTGCTTTAAGTGTGGCAGCTGAGGGGAAAAATGTTGGACCGTATAGGCTTGATGAAACTCTGCATCATTCACAAATAAGACCAACATGGATAGAATAATGATAATCTGTAGTCTTTTTTATTGCCTTGGTGTGAATCTGATAATTCATATTGTGCCTTTTATAATCAACTACAATATTTTCTTTTCAAAGTCAGGAAACAAAGATTTCTCTTCCAGGGTCCAGTCAGCCACTCCCCCAACCACGCGCCCCGAAAATAAACATAATCTCACTCTTAATTTTTGATAAAGGTTGAGAGATCTGGTCAGGATTAATATTTTGGCCGGTAAAAAATATATTAAAAAAAGCATATTTTTTGTTTTTTAAGTAGTGAAATCAAAGATAATTCCAGCTGTAAAACATGCTAGAGAAGGTGCAAAATTAGTACAAAGAGATGTTGTTTTTTTATAATTTTTGCTCTACTTGATTTGAAATAATTAAAAAAAATGTGCTTTTAATTACATCAATGCCATTTATATTTCCGAGGTATGCTTTACAGAGAAAATGTGTTTAGCTATTAATCAATAGTTTTTTGTTTAGTCATACCTGTGAGTTCTATATGACGTAAAGATGACCCATAAAGCAGAGCTAACAGCGTCTGTAGTTGATATGATGGTCAGCTTAGAGGCGGGACTTTTAAAAGTCTTATTGAGACAACAACAAAAAAGAAATTATAGAATAGCTTCCAGTGCTGTCATTCATGTCCACTGTAGTGGATAAATGATCTGGATAAATTTCTCTGATTACCTGCCAGAAAATCAAAACGATGCCGAACCCCAATCACACACAAATTGGTGTTGAGGTATGTCAGAGGGCTCTCCCAAGTTGATGTTAGTAATTTTAGCTATACAAGGGACAAGAACTTACACCAATAGTGGTTTGGTTGTTCTGGGTGTGGGGAACTTACTAAACGTATTAACATGAAAAGGAAAAAATGTCAATTTAAAATATTGTTTTTAACATTTAAAAAGTTTGACTTTTGTTATTAGCGATCATGATTAGATGAATTATTTTGTAATCTGGAATTTGGTTATTCTGCAGGTCGCCCTCCCCCAAGGGGACCTAAGGCAGCCCAAGGAGAGCAGCCTAAAGTTTTAGGACCCTTGGAAAGAGTTTACCAAGAGATTGCCATCCTCAAAAAACTGGACCATATCAACATTGTCAAACTGGTGGAGGTATGGATTTTATTTTTATAAATAGCTGCTTCACTTGTATTGAGAGAAAATGTTAAACCTTAGTCTTAGAAAATGTGACCAAATCATTAATTTTCAACTATTTGTTTGACATTTTTAACATCGTTGATAAATATTTTCTTTTTAGTTTGAAAAGGATTTTGTAGTGAGAAAAGTTGTCAACACATTGGATTAGCATCATTTGGCTAAGCGAGCAGCAGGAATCTAAGCTGTTTAAAATGGACCTGTTCAACCCTGTGCTCCGATGGTTGGACAGAGTAAAACTGGGGTATTTGCTTGGTACCAGGCTTTAAACATAATTATACAACAAAGACATTTAGTACTGAAAGTATTTCTCATTAAAAACTAAATATAAATTGGTCTGTTTCTACTTTTTTGTGGCTCAGCAATGCAAAACAGAATGTGAGTCTCTGCTCACTTTTTCTGTCAGTTAATTTCTTTTATTGGCTCCTTTTACATAGAAATATGGCACTACTAGAAAAAAAATTAGACGCTATCCGTGTTTTAACTGATTGGAAATAAGATGCTTAACACTAGAAGTCCCAGAGAATTTCAGTTTTCTTGCAAGCCCCCCTCCCCTCTTCAAGTTTGTGTATTCACTCTACCTTGCTAAAGTCCCTATTGTAATGCAAATAACCTGTGACGGGTCCTAGTTCCTGAGCTGAGAACAGGTCATAGCCATGCTTTTCCAACAAGGCAAGGCAGAGCCTATTTATATTGTCCTTTCACCAACAGACTCATTTATATTGTAAAGCTCACTATGTGAAACAAAGAACAACTTAGAGAATAATTGTATTTTGTCTTGTCTCGCCTTTTTATGTCATTCAACATTTCAGCTTAGAAAATGACAAACAGTATGACTTCAGTATTGGAGTAACATTTATTTCACCCAAGGAAAAGCACTACATATAAAGCTACAATTGTCCCATTTAGCAGTTTCCACAAACCCAAGGTGAGTCCTTCCTGCATTTGCAACAGGTATACTTTGTGCAGTGCACACAACGCTCAGTGCTGTGGTTCCTGTTGCAGAGATTGCGCAACTGGCACTGTGTTGTTTTACCATGAAAACGTCTCTTCATCTCACGATGCTGTCTCATCTTTTCTTCTTGTATTGCCTTTTCCTGCATAAACCTCTAACAAAGTTAATCTGCAAGTCGCAGAATGAACATTCGTCGACTGTCTTTAGACCCTGTGCATTCCTTGTACAAAACATCAGCCATGTCAAGTAGGTTGTAAAAAACAGCTACGGGCCATCTCTGTGTTCCTGCACGCAGTGTGTAAGTCCGTAATTTCTGGTCCATAATGTCCACACCGCATTTCAAGTGGTTATAGTCAATAACAGTGTTTGGTTTCTGTTTTTGAGTCTCCCCAATCTCCACTTTCTGATGCATGGTGCTCAGCAGACAAACAGATTTCTTCTATTTTGTTGCATACACTGTCAGTAAGGCACTTCCAGATGTGAACAGCTGTGTAGAGTACAGCTGGCGTCCTGAAGTTTCTTTTGCTGTTGCTGGTAGCTCCCGCCGAATTCTGCTCAAGGTGCTAAGCAAAGTTGTGTTCCGCTGAAGGAGCCTGTTGGCCAGAGACAGAGACGTGAAGAAATTGTCCATAGTTACAGTCCTGCCCTGGTCCATAAATGGCTCCATCAGT
This sequence comes from Fundulus diaphanus, assembly GCA_037039145.1. Taxonomy (NCBI): domain Eukaryota; kingdom Metazoa; phylum Chordata; class Actinopteri; order Cyprinodontiformes; family Fundulidae; genus Fundulus; species Fundulus diaphanus. The sequence goes on along the minus strand of CM073136.1, from coordinate 16,386,570 downwards.
TTCACAACAACGTTCTCAGACAGCCTTTCTCCTGTGGGGCGGGAGGGATCTTTTCCCAAATAGGGGATGGCTTTACACATGTATTTTGTGTCCAGATCCACTGCAATCCAAAACTTAATTCCAAATTTATCAGGCTTGGATGCAATGTATTGCAGAAAGGGACAACGAACCTTTGATGGAAATAACTGCTCATCAACAGTAATATGTTGCCCTGGACTGTAGGACAACACACAGTTCTGTACAAACTGTTTCCAGATGTTTCAAATTGCAGCAAATTTGTCCGTTTTCACACGTTCCAAACGAGTGTCTTTGTTGTCGAAGCGCAGATATTTCATTATATCTTGAAACCGGTTTCGAGGCATTGTGGCTTTGATGTGTGAATTCCCAAAGTCTTTGGACCACAAATCCCGCATGGCGCCAACGCTCCCCTGCGCTGCCTTCATAAACAGAATTGCAATGAAAGCTATCAGCTCATACACACTCATTTTCCAGCCCTGTTCTGTTCTGCGACCTTGCTGGACTGTGCAGTCTCTGATGGTCATCAGCATACGAATATCCACCAAACAGAGGAAGCTTTGGAGGCGACTTGTAATTTTCCGTCTTGCAAACTCAGTTGGCCCTCCAGTCCCACTGAATTTAATCTGCGTGCTTTGCTGAGAGGTGAAGTCCTCAACTTTTCGCTGGGTGTCGGCGACAGTGATGACGTAGACCTAGTTATATTTAATTACAAATATGATTTTTCCCCCCTTGCTCTCAGGTAAAACACTCGTCAACAGAGAGGCTTGAGCTGAAACCGAAACTGAAGGGGGTGGAATGGTTCTCCAACGACAGGGCTAATGGGGCATTTACATCTGAAAAGAGATTCATGAGTTGTGAAGTAGTGTCGGGGGGACTGGAGGCTGACGAAAATTCTCGTATCTCTGGGACTTCTAGTGTTAAGATGAAGTGTTTCACCTTCTCTCCTACCTGTTATCTTGAATATATTTCACAAAATAATCTGTGTGTTACAGCCTTAGTTTTAACAGAATAGAAAAAAAGCTTTAAAGAACATTATTTTTTGCCACACATCAAGTAGTTTCTCTACATGTTTTGCTTTTTCAGAATTTACACAGGGAACACAGACTCCAAATATGAGTACTTACTCAGGTTATCTACATAATATGTTAAAGCTTGAATTGCCTGTCAACATCATACATCTGTTGACACCCAACCCCCCGTGGGGGGACGCCAAACCACGATCCCGTCTAGGGAACCAAAATGGCTAGTATGTGTCTCTTTTTATGATGCACCTCTGTTTTCTAGTGTGCCAGTGTGTTGGGATCAAGGGTGTAAAATGTGTTATTTGGTATGCCACGGCGTCTAAGTGGGGTACGTTACTTTTGGCACGATGCCTTCGTCTTTTTCCCCCCTAGTGATCGTCGGACCTTATGGGGAAGAAACTTTAAAGGGTTTAGATAATTATTTACTGAACTGATTAAAAATGAGGTCAGAGCCACATCAAGCATTCAGTATGAGAACGTCAGTAAATCAATCTTCAGCATTGCAGACAGAACATTTGCATAGTTTGGCAAGAGATCAACTAACGTTTCATCAACCCTGGAGTAGTGGTGCATATATGCAGCATGTGTACCATAGTCCTTAGTTGCAACAGTAACACTTCTAAATTGTTTAACATGTCCAGAAAATCTGTGGAAGCCTGGTTTAGCTGGAGATGGTGTTGTGTATACTACAGTATCAGAAGTGTAGGACGACAGTTTTTAATGGTTATCAACTTAAAGGCCGCCGAAACGCAAAGCAGATCATGTGATGGGGGTAAATGGTAAATTACCTATACTTGTGCAGTGCTTTTATCAAGTCTGAGGACTCCAAAAAGCTTCACTCTACACTCAGTCATTCACTCTGTCATGGACACATTCACATTGGTGTATTGAGAGACGTATTGGTGTAAATTTGTAGATAAACCTACCTCCTCATTGAATCATGTTTTTCCCTGTGTTTCCATTTAGTCGAATTTTAGTGGATAAATGAAAAGCAGCTTTGTGCAGGGGGTAGATCTTTTCATGTCTGCCTCTCTCGTGACAGCCTTTCGACATAGGCAGCAGGTGTAGGATCTTTATGGTCAGGATTTTCCTTCACTGCTCTGTCTTTAGATAACCTTTCCCTCAATGGGCCATGACTCACCCTTTTTCATATTAGTTTAGAAAGGTTTCTAAATCCTGCGGTGTTGAGGATGCCCAGATGGCAGGGGCAGCAAATGCACTGCTGGGAGTTAAGCTTGAGCAGTCAGGCTATAGCAGAGCGATCTGGCTTGCTTGGCTGAAATAAGTGCCAGAACTGCTGAGTTTTCAGGAAAAAGTTGACTACTTTTGGGCCCGTGTGCTTGCTTCAACAGAAAACTCTCACTCTCATATCTCCCATCCTGTGTCCACCCTTACTCTCACACTCATAATGGGCACAGGAAATCTGTGCTCGCCTCCCTCTCTCGCCTATCTCTCTATTCATCTGTTAAAATGGGCTGTGGCTTGGGCCCTGATCACTTACATTAGAGGTACCCAACATGTTCCCCAGGAGACCACGGTGCAGTCTAGTCTAATTATGAATGTACTTTTTCCTGTGTCACTTAAACACTAAACCCACGCCCAGTGGAACAGATCAATGCTGATGAAAGTGATTTGGTCATTTGTCACAGATGGTGGGAAGAGACAGAGAAGCCGGTCCTGTTCTAACCAGCATGTTTAGCTCTTATCAGAGCTCCATTATAACCCAAACCTCACTTTGTCATTACCCTGAGAGTCCAGATGCTCTTCTATTCAATCTTAGCCCCTGCAGTAACCAGCAGTTGTGAATTAAAGCAGTACGATACGAATGCAGTAAAGGCCCATTTCCAGTTAATAGCCTTTGTCTCCTGCTACGTTAAAAAAAAGAGAAGCTTAATGTGTAATGCAAATAAAACCTTGTTTGTTAAAAGAAACTGTACAAGACTGTGTCAATAAACATTGTTAAGAGAGACATTTCCCTGTTGCTTTAGTGGGGATTTTTGGAACTAGTTGTTCCAGTATCGGGTGTCCTTGACTTGCGCAGACCTCCGTTGCAGTCAATAGCTGCTATCAGGATGTTTAACTCGTGAATAGCGCTCTGTGTGCTGTACACCTTAAAGAAGCAAAGCGTTGCTGATGTCGCTCATTGTGTCTGTTTTCAGGTGCTGTATGTTGTTTAGGCTTCATTAGAAACCATTCTGAGCTTCAATAGGTTCTGGTAATAACGAGATCTTTAAGTCTATGTTTGACTCTTCACTGAGTGTTTTCTCAATGGTCACAAATTAGGAATTCATTAGTAATACAGAATGAGAATGGTAAACAGGGAACATCATGCCAAGATTTAATGTTGTTAATATAAAAACATATTTAACACAGCCATTCATGTCAGCTTTTTAACTGTGCTTACAATATCTATTAGGAATAAAGTTAGTATTTAACAACTTACAATCATTTGTCAAATTGAAGAACAAAGCAAAAAATAATTTCCTTTTTTTTAAACTTGGAGAGCCATTTAGGACATTGGCACAAACATCTAGTGGCTCATAACTAATAACTGAGTGAGTGTGTTTGTATTAATATAAAATGGTATGTGAAATATTTAGTAATTGCTGCAGGTTAAACCCTTAATGCAGCCACGCTCTTCTTAGAGTTTCCCTGCGCCTCAATATATGCCATTTGTCACAAACAAGGCCCGCAGACCCATGTGCTGGCACAGAACCGCTGCTGAGAAGCAGCTTTCTTGGTACTTTATTTACAGCTGGTTAAATGGGCTGAGGCTGAGGCGGAGATTGAAGACTGGGGAGACCCTGATGAGAGCCAGGCAGGCAGGAAATGGGGGAACACGGAGCTGAACTGAGTTCCTGAGGAGAAGTGGGGACGAGAGGTAATGGTGACGAGCAGAAAACACGCTTTGAAAAAGAGAATGCTGATATCACAGGAGAGCGGCTGGAGGGTCACTAAGAGCACAAACTGGGTTTATTCTTGCAAATAGCCAGTGACAGGGTGGACTATTAGTAAAGGCTTGATTGCAGTAAAGGCTGCAGCTTTTCAGCAGCTCAACGCAGAGCGGTTCCCTCCTTTAATCCCACATAGAAAACAGGAAAGAAGCTCCGGTGCCGGTGGGGAGAGGAGACGGCAGTGAGGAGCTGGTCTGCGTCTTGTCTGGACCGCCACTGATTCAATTCAGCTCATTGGTCCGGTTGAGAATGTAATGCTTTTCATCCCATTTCAGTATGTCCACGCTGGAACTCCATGTGTATTAATCATGACTTATGTGTGCCGTTATATTTTACTGCCAGGATTATTTAATGTAGAAATGGATGTGAGCCTAAAGACAAAAGTGTTCCACACTTCCCAGATTTGTCTGTAAAATAATGTTAAAACAATGTATCATTCTCCTCGAACTTTGTAATCTTTGGTTACTTTGAGTTTGTATTGCATAAAATCCCTATACAATTTATTTCTGGGTGTAATGTGGCAAAAATGTGAAAAGTCCAAGGGGTATAAATACCCTTATAGTACCTTTTGTGAGGTACTATAAAGCTGTGACACAATGAATAAATACTGTTTAATTTGCAACCACACCCAAAACGAAAGAAGAATCACAGTTCATTGAAATGATGCTGCTTTGCAACACCAGTTATCAGATTTTTATTCATTTTATTTGTTAATATTGAGAAACAATTCCATTTCAGTCCAACATGCAGCCATGAACCAACCAGAACCCTGTTTTTTAAAGATTCCCAGAACAAAACACAGCTCTCATGATTTAAACACACATATTTACCGTCGTGGTAAAAACTGGCTAGACTGTGTGATCTCCACAGCCAAATGTTTGTAATCGAAATCCCAGAAAATCCGTCTGTTCAGTGGAAAAACTGTCATTAACAGAGCTCAGCTTGGATCCAGCAGTCTCAGGCTTGCAGCCTAATGGATGGGATTAAAAATTCAGAACATGTTATCCTGGCCAGGGTCAGAACAACCACCTGTTCATTTAGATTTACATGTACTTGTATTTGAAGTTTAGTGGCATTGATTGATTACTTGATCCTTAAAGGCATACTATGCAACATTTTTCAGTTAATTAATGTGTTCCATACCGTTTTGGATGATTAAATGAGTCATTTCAGGTTGAACAAAGGTTTTCTTGGCCGCCCTGGTGGTCTGTGGGGGAAATACCGCACTTGCAACTGCAGGAGCCCTCGGCCCGCGCCCACAGGCTCAGAATCTCGTGCAAGATCGCGAGAGTCGGTCTTGCTTTACGGCGAGAACATGTTTGTTGCTAGCGCAGTGGCGATATCTGTGCAGTTATCATGGTGGAACCGGCGATAAAACAGCGAAAGCCCATGTTGGAGCAGGCAAGAAAGAGGAAAAGGGCTGTGGACAGAAAGAGGAGTCGTACACGGGTGAACATCGGGCAAGCTTTTTCCGAATGGCGAGAGCTAAAAGAAAGAGAAGGCTGCAAGGCTGAGGCGGACCTCGCGTTTCTGCTGATGCGATTGTAAGTAACATTGTAGGGTTTCCCTCACGCTACCGCCTCCCAACATTCCAAAAAAAAAAAAAAAAAACTAACTCGATATGCGCGCAAAGCTTGTCTTCCCCCGCTCCGCCGGTCACGCAAAGCTTGTCTCCCCCCGCTCCGCTCCGCTGGACATTGGCGCAAAGCTTGTCTCCCCCCGCTCCGCCGGTCGCGCAAAGCTTGTCTCCGCTCCGCGGATCATCGGCGCACAGCTTGTCTCTCTCTCTCCCCCCCCCGGCTCCGCTCCGCCGGTCGTCCGGTAAGCAAATTCCTAGGGGAAACACTGCATTGGAATGGTTTCTCTCTCTCTGTGTGCATGTTCATAGTTTCACTGAACATGCACACATTCCAGTTGGTGATGGCTCAACCTGATACAGTTGTGTATGGTGTGTAGAGTGATAAGAAAAAAGAGGGATTTTCTTCTGTCAGGGTGCTCTGTTTTCCGTGCTCTTATTCTGCTTCACAGGTGGTTCTAGTTGGCTGGGGGGCGTGACCCACACCTGCGGCGCGTTGGGAGCGGCTTCCTCTGGCTTCTTAAGAAGAGCTCAGGCAGATGGAAGACGCCAGAGCCTTAACTCAGTCGTGGTACGACGTGGCCTCTGACCAAGATCCTGTACCTGAACCTGTGAGTCCTTTTTTGTACTCCGAACCTTGACTAACGTTGAGTCTCCTGTTTTTCCTAGTTTGTGTTTTTGGATTACTCACCTGCTTTGACGTCTCGCTTGGAGAACCAGCACCTCAAGAATCCTGTCGCTCAGATTTTGCTCTGGCTCTCCACTCATACCCTCTTGGTATTACCAAGCCGGGCCTGAGATGCCTTCCCGGATTCTACTGGTTCACTCTCTCTGGTCATCCATCTGTTTCCTCCTGTCTGCTGGGGTGCGCTCCGGATCCCTCGCCAGCTCACCATCTGTCCGCCCTCCAGCTACTAGCCACCGTGAGCTTTGGTCACAGAGTTTCCCTGCCACTACTTTCCCGGTCCGGTTAGCCCGATTAAATGGTAAGTGGAACAGCTTCTGGAGTATTTTCCCTGGTTCGATCTCTTGAATTAATTCCCTCTTTCTTCCGCAGTAAACTCCAGCTCTGACGTTCAGACCTCGACCGATCCACCAGCTTGTCGTTCCCCTGTAGTCTGTATCCTCAATAAACATCTTAAAAGTGTGCTTGTCTTCCGTTCGTATCTGCATGTGGGCTAAACACTTGAAAAACATGACAGAAGAAGGCTCTGGCCAGAAAAGCCCAGCAGATACGAACGGACGACAGTTAGCCGCACAGCAGGAGCAACTATGTGCGCTAGATCTAGCAGTTAATTCAACACATGAACAACTCCAGCTAGTAGCCGCTCAGCTCAGTCAGCTGACGGCATCATTTACTTCCGCATTAGCTCCGCCAGTCACTCAAGCTTTGGACACTCCGCTCCCCGCACCTCCGGCAGCCGAGGCACCTGCTGAAACTCCTCTCCCAGAGGGTTCGTCCCCGAGTCCTGATAAGTTTTCAGGTGAAAGCGGGGATTGTCGTGGTTTCATTTTCCAGTGTAACCTCGTCTTTAATCGTTACTCTCTCACATTTTCCACTGACCAGGTTAAGATTTCCCATGTATTACGTCTTTTAACCGGTCGAGCCCTTAGATGGGCAGAAGCCCGATTTCCAGATTGTGATTCGTTTGGTTGTACCTTTCAGGAATTTATTACAGAGTTTAAGAATGTTTTTTTGGCGGAGATAGATCCGGTACAACAGTCACGGACCTTACTCTCGTTGAAGCAACGAGGAAGACGTGTATCTGACTTTTCTGTTGAGTTTTGCACTTTTGCTGCAGCCGCCGCTTGGGAAGACAAGCCGTTAAAGGCAGTATTTTTTCAGGCTTTGTATGAGAGTTTAAAGGATGAGTTAGCCCGAGTTGAGGAACCAAGTACTTTTGAAGGCTTAGTCGCCTTAACCATTCGTTTGGATTCCCGTTTATGTAGTCGTAACCGGGGCCGATCTGATAGACCTGTACGGTCTCAAGGACCACCGCCACAGTTACCCGGTCCACAACGGTCGGGAATCAGGCCGCCGTCACCCCCCGAACCCATGCAGATCGGCCGTGTTCACTTAACGAGTGAAGAACGCCAGCAACGAGTCTCGGTAATCAGTGCCTATATTGTAGTGATGACGGTCATTTTGTTAAATCCTGTCCGGTGCGGCCAAAAGACTGGGTCCGTTGTCTATAGTGGGGAGGGCGGCGGACCGAGACGTTAATCCTTTCCCCAAATCTTGTGTTGGTTCAGCTTCATCCCGTTTCTGCCTGCCGACAACATTAGTTTTTGACCAGGACAGTTTTAATGTCACAGCCTTAATTGATTCTGGGTCTGACTTTAATTTAGTCGATCAGGAACTGGTTGAACAACTTCGTATCCAGACGACCCAATTATCTGAACCCCTCCAAGTCTCAGCTTTAGATGGACAGAAACTCACTCTCATCACTCATCAGACTAAACCCCTTGAAGTCATTTTGTCAGGAAATCACCGGGAGCAACTTTAGTTTTTTGTTTATCCGGTAAAACGTTCACCTATGGTCCTGGGTTTAGCCTGGCTCACTATTCATAACCCGCAGTTGAACTGGGCCGAGTCGCGGCTTGAGTCGTGGTCTTCTGCCTGCCATTCTCGGTGCCTACAATCGGCTCGACCAGTTACTCATTCCCTGAATTCTTCTCCCGAACAGGAGGATCCCATCGATCTTACTCGCGTCCCCGAGCAGTATCACGACCTGCGTTTAGTGTTTAGTAAGAGTCGGGCGTGTTCACTCCCTCCGCATCGCCCTTATGACTGCGCCATCGATCTGCTACCTGGGGCTCCGCTACCCTTCAGTCGCCTCTACAACATCTCGAGGTCTGAACATCAGGCGCTCGAGAAGTATATAGGTGAGTCACTGTCGGCTGGTTTAATCCGCCCTTCCTCTTCTCCCTTAGGTGCGGGTTTCTTTTTTGTAGGGAAGAAAGACGGATCCCTCCGGCCGTGTATTGACTTCCGAGGGCTAAATCAGATAACAGTTAAGAATAAGTACCCGCTTCCCTTGTTGTCTTCAGCCTTAGAACCAGTCCAGAATGCTGTTATATTCACCAAGCTTGACTTGCATAACGCTTATCATTTGGTCCGGGTCAGAAAAGGAGATGAATGGAAGACTGCTTTCAAGACTCCGTTAGGCCATTTTGAATATTTGGTTATGCCTTTTGGGTTGTGTAACGCCCAGCTGTTTTCCAAGCTTTGGTAAATGACGTTCTCCGAGATTTTTTGAACGTCTTTGTATTCGTCTATTTAGATGATATTCTGATTTACTCAAGCAGTCCTGAACAGCACCAACAACATGTTCGTCTGGTCCTTCAACGCCTCTTAGAGAATCACCTTTTCGTGAAGGCTGAGAAATGTGAATTTCATCAGCGTTCCATCTCTTTTCTCTGTCTTATTTTGGAGGGTGGACGAGTTAGGTCCGACCCAGAGAAGATAAAGGCAGTAGTTGAGTGGCCTACCCTGATACTAGAAAACAGCTCCAGAGGTTTTTAGGGTTTGCGAACTTCTACCGCCGTTTTGTACGCCCTCACCTCCGTTAAGGTCCCGTACGTCTGGAGTCCTGAAGCCGAGGCTTCCTTTAATAAACTTAAGACCAAGTTTTCTCAGGCTCCTATACTTATTCATCCTGACCCAGCTAAATAGTTTACCCTTGAGATCGACGCGTCTGATACCGGGGTTGGGGCGGTTTTGTCCCAGCAGTCTGAGTCCGACGGCAAACTACACCCATGTGCCCTTTTCTCTCGTCGGTTGTCTCCAGCCGAACGAAATTATGACATGGGAGACAGAGAACTGCTGGCTATTAAATTAGCGTTGGAGGAGTGGCGACACTGGTTAGAGGGATCCGAGCAACCCATAATCATCTGGACTGATCATAAGAACCTTGCCTATTTGCAGTCAGCCCGACGATTAAACCCTCGTCAAGCCCGCTGGTCATTGTTTTTCTCTCGGTTCAACCTCACGATAACCTATCACCCAGGCTCGAGAAACGTAAAACCAGATGCCCTGTCACGTCAATTCACACACCTGGAACAGGAGAGAGAACCCGCTTCTATTCTTCCTCCCTCATGCACCATAGGAGCGCTGCATTGGGAACTAGAGGATCGCATTAATCAGGCGCTGAAGCTGGACCCGGATCCTGGAACTGGCCCCCCTGGACTAAGATACGTACCCAAGTCTGTACGTCCTGATGTGCTTCGTTGGAGCCACGACTCCAAATTCTCCGCCCATCCTGGAATCTATCGTACCCAGTCTCAAGTGTCCCGACGATTTTGGTGGCCGTCTTGGACTACTGACGTCAGAAGTTATGTTCAAGCCTGCCCTATTTGTGCCCAAAATAAGCCCTCTAATCAACCACCCTCAGGTCTTCTCCGTCCTCTTCCTATTCCCAAGCGTCCATGGTCTCATATCACCCTAGACTTTGTTACCGGACTCCCCATGTCCCAAGGTATGACTACAATCCTGACCGTCGTTGATCGTTTTTCTAAGTCCTGTCATCTCATCTCCATTCGTAAACTGCCCAACGCCCTTCAGACTGCCCAACCCCTGATTAAACACGTGTTCAGACTCCATGGCATCCCTGTTGACATCCTTTCTGACCGGGGCCCCCAGTTTGTGTCACAGGTCTGGCGACACTTCTGTTCTGCTCTCGGTGCCCGCTACACTCTCACCTCCGGATATCATCCCCAAACCAACGGCCAAACAGAAAGAATGAATCAGCAGTTGGAAACAACCCTTCGCTGCCTCACCTCCGCCTCACCCACCGACTGGAACAAGTATTTACCTTGGGTTTAATATGCTCTCAATTCCCACATCTCATCCGCTACTGGACGTTCGCCTTTTGAAATAGCCTTGGGATACCAACCACCTCTCCTGCCCACCAACGAACTCAAGATTCCCTTTGCATCTGTCAACGAATACATCACTCGCTGCCAAGACATCTGGAAATCTACCATCACTGCTCTCTCACGCACCGCAGAGCAGAACAAGAAGTTCGCCGATCAGCGCCGTAGACCTGCCCCCCAGTATCGCCCCGGTCAGAGGGTTTGGTTATCGTCCAGGGATGTTCTCACCAATCCATCCGCCAAGAAACTAGCTCCTCGATTCACTGGACCCTATGAAGTCGAGTCGGTCATCAGTCCAACCTCCGTCCGTCTGCGTCTGCCTCCTCGCTCCCGAGTACACCCTACCTTCCACGTGTCCCAGATCAAGCCTGTTTTGGATTGTGAACTTTCAGACGTTCAGACCTCGACCGATCCACCAGCTTGTCGATCCCCTGTAGTCTGTATCCTCAATAAACATCTTAAAAGTGTGCTTGTCTTCCGTTCGTATCTGCATGTGGGCTAAACACTTGAAAAACATGACATCTTCATTTTTCCAAGCAGCTCTAAGCACTCTTAGCATTGACCAGTTGACTCCTTTTTTATGAATAAGTTTAAATGTACAGTTTGATGAAAATAAATGCATGCTATAGCTTTTTAAACAATCCATAGTAATTGTTTTTCTTTTTTTTCTACTGAATAATGGAAATTTCAGTTTTGCCTGTGTTAATATTGTAGGTGCTGGACGATCCATCAGAGGACAACCTTTACATGGGTATGTATGTATGTATGTGTGTTTTATCTTCCTGCAGTTTATCTCAGTTTATCTGCTTTCTCCTTTATCCTGTGCTCCTTGACAACATATGGCAATAAGTGTATAAGTGTTTTATTCAGAACCCAGTGGGCTTTTTGCTTCCTTCCACACCACCCCAGGGTTCACACATTGGCTGTGTCTCAATTCGGCGGCTGCGTCCTTCGAAGGACGCATTTTAAGGCCGGTGACGTCACAACGATGCGCGGAGGCTGTCCCATTTGGCAAAAATTCTGAGGATGCTTAAAATGCAGCCTCAGAATACGTCCTCCTTTTCCCCGAATTCTAAGGATGCACCAATACCATCCTTAGTGGCCTCGCGTGCCATAAGATTTCCCGAGGTGCTTTGCACGCTTTTTTTTTAGTAGTTGAAGAAGAAGAAGAAGAAGTAAAAAGGCTGATTTTCCGAGAGATTTTACTCATAATGGAAAGCAGCAGCAGCACTGGAAGTAGTGCTGAGTACAGCTTTAAATGTAAGTAGTTTGGTTTTATTTTTTTAACTGATAAAATACGTGACGGTAATGGAGCCACCGGAATTTGTAGGACCAGCTAAAGCTTAGAGCTAATATGTTGATACGAGACGTTCATCAACATTAAAAGCCTTCATACAAATGTCACAATTTTTGATTTTAACCTACATCTTATTGTAACTGTTCTGATAGCCGTATCCTTCACAAATACGATCAATTTATTCTCATACAGTTTATTACAAATGATTAGAACTGTCAAAGCTTAATGCAGCTGAAGAAATAACATTACTCCAGCTGTACTGGGCTGTCAATACTCAATAACGTATAGTTAATTTACAGTACAGTATAATAAGGTTTAAAGTATAATTCACTTGAAGAACAACACCGGCGTAATTATACAGAACAGTCATTTTGCCTGTTGATATAACAGAAATATGCTTTACATGTCATTTTGTTCTAGGGAGCAGGGAGCATACAGAGGAGTTGATAAAACTCCGTGGGCAAAATGACCGCCTCTTTACCGGGGCCAAAAATACTGCCGCAGTCGGATGGAGGTAAGAGTTGAGGCATAATTCCATATACATGTTGCATTTGTATGTAAAAGTCACACAAGTTCAAAGAAGTCCTGTTCAAACACTAACGTACAAATATAATCTTTTGATCACATCAATTGATGCCCAGATGTCACTTTTTTTTAATCTTATATTTGTGATAGTAGTGATCCTTGTGTGTTTATCTCTTTTCATTTCTCTTGTTTAGAACAATCCTGCAAAAAATGGGCCTGGAGGGTAAAGTTGAGCCACAACAGGCCAAAAAAAAGTGGGACAACTTGAAAAAAAAAATACAAAGTATGTTCAGGTTTGGCTACATATATGTGTGTGTATATATGTGTAGGGAAATGACATATTACATGTATTATATTCAGGTTAATTTACACTTTGAGTAAGCATGAAAAAAGTCATCTCCAAGTTAGCATTCCAAAGTCGTCTCTTTTTCTGTAGAATTTCATCAATCCACCCAGTTCATGAAACACTCCTTTATTCTAGCTTTAAAGAAACTACACTACAGAAAATTGCATCTGTTGACACAAATTGTTTTCCTCTACTTTAGGAATGCAAAGATCCAGGGACAGGGCAGGGGGTCAGTGGGAAGCCTACTGCTGCCACCTGGCCATGGTTTGTCCTCATGGATGAGGTATTAGGACAGAGGCCCTCTATTGCCCCACCTGTCCTAATTGCCTCCATCCCTGAGGACACACCAGGGCCAGGTGCTGCAGAGGCTGAGCAGCATCAGGGGGAAGATGAGGAAGAGAATGAGGATGAGAGGCCAGGAGAGAGGAGGGAAAGGAGGAAGAGAAGTCGGAGTGACGAGTTGGTGGATTTAATCAGGGAGGATATCAGATGGCAGAGGGAGGCGGAGGAGAGAAGAGAAAGAGAGAGTCGGGAAAGGATGGACAGATTATTTGATTTATTGGAGAGGATGGTGGACAGACGTTAATTTTTGTTAGTGTTTTTTTTTACAAGTTCAGGTTCTGTGTTGCTGTTGTTGTTAAATTAAACTATTAAATTGTTTATAAAAGTTATTGTTGTCGGTGTGTTCTTAAAGTCTTTTAACCTTTTTACATTATCTGTTTCATCCCTTCTTTACAATTTAATTAAACTTAGAACAACTTCTCAGTGACAACATCAATTTATTTTTAGAGAAGCAAGTATTTACAATAAACTATCAAAAACATTTAACTATTTACATTAGATTTTAAAATTAAGTACTACAACTATTTACAGAAGATATAAAAAAATATTACTAAAGAACATATGTATGTGTATATATATATATATATATATATATATATATATATATATATGTGTGTATATATATATGTGTATATATATGTATGTGTATATATATGTATGTGTATATATATGTATGTGTATATATATATATATATATATGTATGTGTATATATATATATATATATATGTATATATATATATATATATATATGTATGTGTATGTATATGTATGTGTATATATATATATATATATATATATATATATATATATATATATATATATATATATATATATATATATATATATATATATATATATATATACACACACACACAATTATGACTGAGCAGGAGTCCCTGGTGGTGCTGCTGGACTGGATGGGATGCCACACAGATGACCTTGGAGTCCTCTGACTGCGAGTGGGACATCATCTGGGGGTGGGGGATGCCTCTCTCCACTGTTCACCACATCGTCCATCAGGGTTTGCAGGGCTGACTCAATCGACGGCTGCCATGTTACTAAAAATGTTTAAGAAGATGCAGAAAATGACTTTACTACAACTGTTTTCATAACATTTAAATGAGAACAGCTAAAAAGTGATTATACTTGCCATCTAAATGCAATCGTGGTCGGGTAGACCCTCCTCCAGACACCTCGGCAGACAGCTGGTCCCGCCAGGGAGCACCACTGACTGCCTCCAACACGTTCTCCCCCTCCTCATCCTCTGGCATGTCGTCCTGCACTTCATCCTCTGGGGCCATGATGTCACCGGCTCCCAGGCAGATGTTGCAGGACAGCACATGCCGTTATGACCTGTACAAAAAAGAAGACAAAAAACAATTATTAGATTTGAATAAATTACTTTAAAGGTTTTTATCATTTAACAATAAGCAATAATTTTCTCATGTAGTAACATACCTGAGGCACAAAGGTGTGGTGCACCTCCAGCGCTTGGAGGAAGATGGCCCTGAACCTCGTCTTCATCATCCCAAAGGCGTGCCCTGGAATGAGCGTGCCCTGGAATGATGGCTGTTAAAGCGCTGGGCTCCCACACCTTCCACCGGCCGCTTGAAGGGAGTGATGAGGGGGAGTGGGTGTTGGAGACACGGGTACCCACCATCTGCCAAGATGAAGTGGCCCGGAGGAGGGTAGATGCCCCGCCTGTACAGTGGGCTGTGCCGGAGCACTCTGGAGTCATGCACCAACCCCGGCCAGCCCACGTATGTGTCGATGAAGCGGCCCTGATGGTAACAAACTGCCTGCAGGATGATGGAGGAGAACAGTTTCCTTTTGCGATAGCAGTGACCATCAGGACCGCTTGGAGGCTTGATCCTCACATGGCAGCCGTCGATCGCTCCAGCAGCTTTGAGAAAAGCTCTGTGTCTTGCCAGCCCTTTAAACCCCTGGGTTACTGCTGCCAGGTCTTCTGGAGTTTTGGGGAGGCAGATGACTCGGTGGCGGATGGCCACCACCTCCTCAGTAACCCGGTGAACGATGCGGTGAACTGTGGAGCGAGGCATCCCGAACACCCTAGCCACCACTCTGTAGGATGCCCCACTCGCCAGCCAGAAGAGGAATTGTGGCCCCCCATCCGTGTCGTCTTTCCTGGCAGAGAAGCTCCAGCAGCACCGCCAGAGACTCTCTGCTCAGCCGAAAATCAGGTGTGGTGTCATGGTCATTGAAAAAAAGCTGGAGAACGGGAACATTTAAATTGATGCAGCAGTACATCGGCCTTGTCTGGATAGAGACATGAAGATTAAGAACAACAGGATTAGATGACAGCAATTTCATTTTAGCTGATACAATTCTAGTGAATGTTAACCCCTTAACGCCTAGTGTTGCTAATTTGTGACCAAACAATTGTGGCCCTTACTTATTTTACTTCATCTAGATCCACTATTTAACTTTTTGTTTTTTACGTTTTTATATTTAGATTTATTTTTCCTGTATTATTTTTTTTGTTATATAATTGCAAATAAAATCAGGCGGTAAGGGGATAACAATTTAGGCATATAATGATTTATTTCTCAATATTACAGTTTGGCTTCTCAACACAACATTAGTGATAGTGAAAGTAGTGATTTAAGTCAGTTATTTACAGGGTTTGTACACATTTAACTATTGAATTCAAATTACTAAAGTTACAAACATAAGCCTATATCAAGTCTTACAAATAAATATAAAATTTTATATTTAAACATATTCGTCAATCTGCTGACAAGCGTTTGTTTAATAACTGGTATATTATGATCATTAGCAGGCCCCTGTGGGTGAAAATAATAGCAGGTAAATGTTACCTCTCCACTGCGCTCTCCCAGCCTGAGAAAAATTCTTCGCCGGTTTTGCTGCCGCCGAAGCCGTCTAACCCGACTCTCCTCCTCCAAGAACAAGTAAATGAAAAAGAATAAAATAAACATTTCAATATCCATTTTTTAGTGTAGTTTATCGGCGCTGGCGCTGTTTTTCCCGGGCTTGGGGTAGACGTGATGACGTCGTGTCGCAACCAGGAAGTGCTCCAAAGGCTAGACAGTCCCATTTACCAACGGCTGAGGATCCTCCGGAGCATCCTCCGATGGCTCGGTCCTCCTAAGGCTTGTAGGCTGGGTCCTTCGAAGGACGCAGCCGCCGAATTGAGACACAGCCATTATGTCAAAGCCTCCTCCAGCATTTCCAGATCCCAGTTAGGACTCCTCCTGAACAACAGACTATTTAAGAGCCAAAGCTGAGCTAAAGATGAGGACTAATGTGAAGCTTGAATCTAACCTCAGTGGCAGCAGTGGTGAAAATGAACTGAGTTAATGATTCCACCTTACATGTATCCTCTTTGTTTTCCCCATTGTGTTGTTCCTGATAGTGTTTGAGTTGATGCGTAAGGGGTAAGTAGAGAGCATGCCCTTTGATTTCTTATAGTTTGACTCTCATCCCATGTTTTCCTCTTCCTTCTAACCCTCATTTCCCCTTCTCTTCAACTCTGTTGTCCTTGGTACTGAGAAGCTGTTCAGACCCAGGCATTGTCAGTCGTCATCAGTCATCCAATCACAAGAGGATAGCTTTAGGCATATCTCCTATTCAACTCCATCCTCACATACTTAGTAAACACATAACCCCACAGTCATGTTACATCATCGAGTGTTGCTAATTCCTTTAAGGTGAGATTACCTCCTGTTAATATGCCTGTATCTGCCATGTAAACACAGGTATCAAGCCTGCTGCAGTGATTTCTTACAGTTGTTGAGGAAGACGGTATAATATCCAGCCTGATTCATTAGGATACTTCAAATTAGATTTTCAAGTGTGTTTTTCTTTGTGCCGAGAAAAATCTTTTCTAAGGAACTGATGTGAAGCTACTTTCACATACATGAGTATACTTACATAAAACTAGGCAGTATAATGGTTGGTGACAAAATAAAATGTAACGTTACATCAATTAGAATTTTGTGGTTAGTTTTTCTAAAGCTCTAATCTTTGTGTGGATTCCCTAGAGAATGTAGAACCTCACGCTAAACCTACCTTGTTGAGCCTTCTTGTCATCTGCTTCAAATCTTGGTCTCTCTCGCAGCCTGACTGAACCACAACGGACAAAAAAACTGTTTCCTCTTGAATTAAATTCCTAAATCTCTGCTATTCCTCTAAATTACCTTAGAAACACCTGACTGATACTGAAAATAGTTATGCGTACACCCCCAGCACCCCATGTCCCACCCTACTAGCACTCACAAAACAAATCTTGGAGGTAGTATACCATTCTTCAGGCATGATGAAGCTTCAGATTAGCTTGACATGCATCTATTGCAATGTTATTTAGGTTATATTTAAATGTTTAGCTAAGTAACAGACTCCATATGACTGAAATAAAAGGGGAATGTAAAAAAACCAAATCCCCTGTGTTACTGTTGCATCGTTTCCCATCAGCTGACAGCAGTAATAGAAGATAGCTGTGGTTTTTTTCTGGATGTGTTTTTTTGTTTTTTATGCTTAGAGGACAAATAAAGTTACCTGAATATTCACTAGATCAGGTTATTTATACAGCTCCAATTCACAAGACTTGTCATCTCAAGGCCTTACAAAGGCTTACTTTCAAATGCAGTGGTCAGATCCGATTTAGATCCATTTACATGGAGTCTAATTCAAGTCTAATTAGAATGCAGTATATGTGAGCTCATGGCTTTTATTGACATGTTGGTGAATGTAGGTTCTGTGGGAAATCTAATTTTCCCTTCAGGTATGTACCCGTTTCTGTTCCTAAGTCTGAAACCATTAATAAAAAGTGGGATCTTGTCTTTGTGCCTGGCTGTGTGAATCTGTAGACCAGTGATGGAGGTGCCCACGGACACTCCTTTCTCAGAGGAGCAGTCACGCTTGTACTTCAGAGACATCATCCTGGGCATTGAATACTGTAAGTCTCTCACACGTGAAAAAAATATCTAAATATTTTTTGGAAACATTTTTTTTTCTGTGAGCAAAACCCACAATTGTTTTTATCATTTCCTGCTATCTATCACACATTAGAATGCTAAAGTGTAAATAAAAATCTTAAGCACCCTTAGGTTTTAATTTCTACACTGCACTTTCATGGCTTTTTTTATGTGTTTTCTGTTTATCGATGTAAAGGAACAAAATGGTCTTAGGGCTAAGCCTCTATGGCCATACTGTCTGGCAGCATTTGTGCTCATCCATCAATCACCACTGAGCCACAGTTTGGTCAAACAGTTTTTCTCAAGCTGCCCTTTTAGCTGAAGTGGATCAATTTCACTTATTTACTGTTATTGAGCTTGTCGTTCCAAAAGGACACTACTGTCTTTCCTTTTTTTTCTCCTTTGTTTCAAGTTGGCTTGACCAGCACACAGTTTCTTACATGCACAAGATAATGGAGCTTACTTCGTTTTTAAAATCACAGTAGAGAAATTAAGCTATTTCATAAATTAAGTTAAACCTTTCCAAGCTAAAGCTGTTTTGTTGAAAAGTGAGCAAACTTTCAGTCTTAGAAATTGTCCCCTTGATGAACTGGATCTTCGTTTTGCATGGGTTTAAGTGCATTAAAATGTCTTCTGTGACCTAAATGAATCTAAGCCATGAGTGTGAACAGGTGCTCTAGATCGCAGCTGAAATCATTTTAATTCGACCCTTATCAATGCTGCAACATTTAATTGTCAAGAAGTCAAGTGCCCCATATTTCAGGAAGGCCTCAGGCAAGTAGAGACCATTTATCCCATCAGGGACACATTCAGGGCGTAGATCCAGGAGGCTGTTAAGGATGTACTTAACTCTCACTCACGGATGACCCTCAGTTCACAGTCTTCCCATCGTTCTTATGAAGCAGCAATCAAAGATGGTGATGCTTTCTTCTGGGACGTACTCGCTACTTCTGTCTCTGATGGGCAGTTTTCAGAATAATCAATCTTGAGATTCTTCTGTTTTCCAAGTGGTTTGGATGAATGAAAATCAAATGTGCATTGTTACAGCTATCTTGATTTTATCAGGACAAAACTTACATTATCTGTGCACAATAACATTTAGTTAAGTAAGGACCAGATAGAAGGTGGTCGGCTGCTCTCTTGCAGTAGCGAGTTAAATACCTTGGTAAGTTTCAAAATAACGTTCCTAAATAGGGGGTATTTGTTTTCAACAAATAATTTTAAATCGCAATATTTTTCTCATCATCCTGGATAATACTTTGGTAATATCTCGTTGTTTCTCTGATTAACGAGCAAGATGTTTAATGTTAACAACCTTTTGAGATGCTGCCCTATATGTTCAACTAATGACTGACAAATGCTGTCTTTTTCCAGTAGGTAGAATAAATGTATCTTATAGACTTGTGATCCAGTCATGTGTTCTGTTATGAGATTATCACGGAATAACCACGAGTAAAAATACCACTAGGAAATAGACCAGTTCCTTGTTATTGTTTTGATTCGGGTTTTTCGCGCATGCACGCTTGACTGGTAGGCAAAAGGCGAACACAATGGCGGACGCAAACAAAGAAACTGACGAGTTCTCGACGTATTTTTGTTCTTTAGATAACGTATCACAAGATTGTTATAAGAGTAAGTTGATGGTATCAGATTGCCAGTTCCATAAAGCAAAAGCCTGAAGGGATGGAGCACGTCTGTGAAATGCTGGCCAAGTGTTCCGTACGGCGACATATACAGCTACCTTATCAACACACCAGGCCAGTACACACGAGGGAGCATGAAAGCCATGAAATCACTTGACGGCTACAACTATTTCATATCGGGACATGTTCAGACATGTTTGTGTAACATACGAAAGCGGAGTCGGACATAGACAGCGCCTCAGCAAAGAGGAAGACCCGCCACCGGTAGGTTAAAAAAAAAAACATTGTTCACAAAGGATTATTTTGTTGTTTTTGTCTTATTAATCCTTTTCACAGACTCATGCCAGAGGGTTTGCATACATTGTAGATGTATGTATATTATTACGAAACGAACGTTTACGTCTTGATTTAAGTATATATCCTAATTTTTTATTTATATAATTATTTTAGTAGAACAATGACTAGTGCAAAATTAAGTTGTATTTACCGGAGATGAAGTGTAGACTGCAAATTCTGTCGTGGTATGATGGCTCCCACAGTCGATTGGGATTGTCTGCATGGATCCTTTTCACTGAAATTATCCATTTCTTTCTTCGTCCTTCGGTATACGAAAGAAACGTACAACCGATGATTTGGAATGCCTCTGTGTGCAACCGGGAGCACAACAAGTCGTAGGCATTGTTTAGATTCCAAAAATAATTTTTTTATTTAAAAACACGTGGAGGAGCAGTGGCACTACTCTGAGTCCTCCCTGGATGACAGAGCTCCTCACTCTATCGCTAAGGGAGAGCCCAGACACACTATGGAGAAAATTCATTTCGGCCGCTTGTATCCAGGATCTCGTTCTTTCGGTCATGACCCAAAGCTCATGACCATAGATGAGGGTAAGAACATAGATCCACCAGTAAATCGAGAGCTTTGCCTTTTGGCTCAGCTGTCTCTTCACCACAACGGAACCGTACAGCGCCCGCTTCACAGCAGACGCCGCACCAATCCGCCTGTCGATCTCCCGCTCCATCTTCCCCTCATTCGTGAACAAGACCCCAAGATACTTAAACTCCTCCACTGGGAGTAGCACATCGTCCCCAACCTGGAGAAGGCACTTTACCTTTTTCCGGCTCAAGACCATGGTCTCGGATTTGGAGGCACTGATCCTCATCCCGGCCGCTTCACACTCGGCTGCGAACCGCTCCAGTGAGAGCTGTAGATCACGCCCTGATGAATCCAACAGGACCACGTCATCCACGAATAGCAGACACGCAATCCTAAGGCCACCAAAACGGATCCCCTCAACACCTTGGCTGCGCCTAGAAATTCTGTCCATTAAAGTTATGAACAGAATCAGTGACAAAGGGCAACCTTTGCAAACAATAATATTGTCTATGACATTTATGTACTTTGATTTTTGATACATAGTGAGAGAACATGGGTGGGTCTGTTGACTTCACTGTTTAAAATCACAGTCAGCATTTTAAAATGTGTTTGTTTTTGTTTTTAGACAGATGAACACAGTGGTTAGAGACTAAAGCAAAATATGAACAACGCTGTTAAATTCAGTAGTTTTTTCAGCAAACATGCTTATTATGCTGCATATCTATTTTGATTGTTCTACTAGGCAATGCAAGGCAAATTTGTATAGCACATTTCAGTATAAGGACAACGCAAACTGCTTTACGATTGAAATATAGGAAAATAAAAACAGAATAAAAGCAAGTAAATAAAAAAAGCAGTTGGAATAAAATGTATAAAAATTTAAACAAAATAAAACAGGAAAATGGAAACTAAAAGCAAATTTTATAAACAGTTGGACTACAAACTTGAACTAATGATGTTTCAGTTAAACAGTTTAACTAGAACAGTCAAAGGCAATCCTAAACAAATGTGTTTTTAGTCTTGATTTACAAGAACTCAGGCTTTCAGGACTTTTACAGTTTTCTGGGAGTTTGTTCCAGATAAGTGGAGCATAGGAACTAAATGCTCCTTCTCCGTGTTTGGTTCTGGTTCTAGGTATGTACTGTAGAGTAGGCTGGAGCCAGAAGATCTTAAGGCTCCCACATACTCGGGCATACTGTGCGCATACTATGAGCTGCGTGGACTCCACGCTGACTCTGCGGACGTTTTACTCTTCATAGTCGAGCATACCCATTGCCTGCATTTCTTATGGCAAATTTCTACAATTCCCACACTTTCTGCCAGCGGGACAAAGCGGCGGATCGGATTGGTAAAATGTTTGATTAGCTAGCTGAGCACCTAGAGCTGTTTCTTTTCCAGCAGGCTCCCGCCGCACACCTGTCAGTGAGAACAGAGAGGGACTGTCCTTGCGACCGCCTGCTTGGAGCAGCTCAGTGTATCAAGCTTGGTGTCACATATAAAACAGTTCAATGTGAAGACTTCTTGCCGCCGAGCAGTTTATAGTGTGACACCACATACACGGTCATAAAAATTTAGCTCTACACGTACCTGTATGCGTGGAGTCAGCATACAGGTACGTACTTGTCCGTGCAAATATGTGCTTGTTTTTATTGTCACACATCAAAAAAAGGGTCAGGAGGTTTCAGGAATTTACAGCATGGGGGTTGTAAGGGTCAGGAGGTTAAAAGCAAAGAAGGAAACAATTGGAATTGCAGATGGTGATTTCTCACCAGCTTCATGCACAGCTGGATAAGGGAGACATTCCTTATCTGAGAGAACCATTTGTTATTCCTGCCTAAGGGTAAATACAACAAAACCTTCCTGAAAGCAAATTCTTAAACAAACCAAATGGCTGTAACTTGATACAAAATAAAATGATTACATTCACATTTCCCTAACATTTCCCTCCTTTTTAATCATTTTATTTACAATTGGAGCTTAACGTAACCTACTTCAAGTACTCATTTCTTGCATTTTGCATTTTCAATGAGACTGTGATTTTGTTAAGCATTTAACAAGGGAAAAGTTAAACTACGGGGTGTATTTCTTCAAGAGGGATTTGTGAAAGCATTTGATATTGAAACATTACATTTCCCATAGTTTTCGCAATCATAGACTTTAGGCATGGGATTACACAAGCAGTAAAAACACAAAAAATAATAAGAACAATAATAATGGGTGTCATTATTTTCAGTAAAAGGTGCCACCACGATCCTGAAAAGAACCAGGAGAGGAAGTCCATACTTAGAGGAACAGCATCCTGGGACATTGCTCGTTGCAGATTCTTTAAGGCAGACATAGCTTCAGTAATATGAGTTTAATTTGCATCAGAAATATATGTACAGCAGGATGTACCAATCATTACACATACACCACCTTGGCTAGCAGTTAACATGTCCAAAACCATTCTGTTTTGCAGTACCATTAAACGCATTTCACTTAATTGTTTGTTTTGTCCTTTGTTGATGTCCATCGTCATGTTCACTAGAGTCTTCATTCTATAGTCCAGTGTCTCAATCATCAGCATAGATTTACCAACTCCAAACCACGGGAAAAGTGAAAGTCCTATTTTATTCGCTGTACTCCAGTGCTTATGTTCAGGGGGAACGTTGGAACCCCATATGGGATCATGGGGTTGGAACACTGAGCTGGAGCTGAGTTCTCTTTTCATCCTATCAGAGGAATGATGGTCCTTCACAGCTTGAGCTGAGATGATAACAGTGTGGTCAGAAACAAAAACAGGAGCACATGTACCTGACCAGTTTATAGGCAATGATGGATAGATGCTGTCTCCTCCACACAGGAACCAGCCACCCTCTGTAGGAAAGTTGACTTGTGGTTTCCAAGTAGAACAGCTTGTGTACGTTCCATTAGGGAGGATGCTGCAGACAAAGTCAGAGTAAAGGTCAGTGATGGTACTCTGGCATCCTGCTGCATGTCCTACCTTCACCGTATCGTTCTCTCAAGGTGAGTGAATACACACTGGATGTTTCATTCCTTTAGGCATAACAGCCTTCATCTTGGTGGGATAGCCTGTGATATTACTGTAAGAGAACAGTGACGACTTTACTCCGTTGCACACTCGTTCCATCATAATCTCCCCAGTCGTGGCGTTCATTAACTGAGCAGGCATAAACTGGAATGCATATGATGCAAAACAAATAGCCTGTGAGGTGTTCATGGGAGTTATGTACAAGGTAGGCTGCTTGGTAGATTTAGGCATGACAGAACACATGTAGCAATCAGTCTTGTTATGCTGCTGGATTACAGTTCTTGCATACGTTTCCCATAAATTGTCAACATGGTGGTTTGGGATATCACCCAGCCAAATCTTCATGGCAGTGGAGTGGATGAACCTCTTTCCTCTTTCACTCATTGGATCTGGACTCAAACAGATAATGCTCGCAACAGCCACAACGCAAACGAAGCCCCATCTGCATGGGAACTCCATTTTTGCTAGGTTAGCAGAGATGTTAATTTTACCCAGGACTCTAAAGAACAGGGATCAGTTGATTTCTTCACCGACGTTGAGACGAGTGGTCCTAAAAAACCAAACCCCTTTGTAATCGGACTTCCCCACTGTTCCAACCTTTAGGTATTTAACACTCTCTGTAACTTACAGTGGCTGAGGTGAATCCAGGAAGGTCTTTCAGCGATCTTCACAGCTGTTGACGTGGTCATCTCCGTCAGCATGCGGGATGCCGCTGCGAAACCTATATTCTTTTTCAAAACGTATTTTGAACTCGTCTACGTCTTCCCCTATTTTTTGTTTTATGGACCCCAAATGTCCATAATCTGCTCTCCTGCGGAAAACTGCACGCGCGGCATCTGCTACAGCTGTCCATTAATGTCTCTGTTCGTTCCCCATTTGTGCTTGATGATCAAATATTCCGCCTTGTGGATTTCTGCCTGTATAATTCACTCTTATTTTACCCCAATGTTTTCCCACTGACGACTGTAAGGCTTGTCCGAACTCATGTCCATTTAAACCATATGAGTTAAAAAATTCCCTCCATGTCTTGGATCCATAATTCTGGATCTTCCTGCGGAGAAATTACCCCTTCCACAGCTTTCCTAGCTTCCTTTAACGACCACGGACGGAAAACTGGGATTGTTTGAGGCTGCTGAGCTCCTATATTAGGATTTGCGACCTGCACCATAGGATACAATCCTTTGGACTGGTCTGTTGATAACGAATGATCTGATTTACTCAGTCCATCCAGGTCTGGGTACAGACTTGAAATATGCCTGGGAGAATTTATGGGATTATACGGTGGTGGTCTGTTTTCTTCAGTTGCTACCATAGTTTGCGTTACTGAAGTATTGTTCTGGCGGGTTCTTTTTTGTTTAGAGCCTAAAATTGTAGGAGACCAAATAGGTGATGAAGTGGGGCTTTGACGGACTGGCGCTGCAGTCGCCGGTACATCAGCCACCCCACCCCCTCCTGCAGGTCGGGGCTGTCTCTGCCTATGGCCGCGCGGTTGCGTTTTATTATCTTCAGGGCGCACGAACATCACAGTTGTCTGACGATCTGCTTTATTTTTAGCTCGCGCATCCTGCCTATTTTGTGCTTGAATTAACCAACAGCGCGCAATTTCAAGCTCTTTTATTTTTTTATTTTTTTTTCTCCCCTTTTTCGTACTTGCGCTTGTTTCTAGCCTACACAAAACATTTTCCCATTGATTCACTTTCAACACACCATCTATTTTATACTTTTTCTTCCACTTCTCCAAGTATTTTAAATTATTTGGATCAATCTGATACATAAACTTTTCATCCCCTATGGGATTTCCTTTTCTACTTTGTCCTGAACCCATCCTACTTACTTTTGCGTTGTGTTTATCTACCTTCCAGGACCTTAATCCTGTTTTTTTTTTTTCTCTTTTAAGGTACCGTTCAGGACTTTAACCTGAGTTTTTTAGCTACCTTTAATTCTACGACGGACTGAAAACCGGTCGTATTGCTTCGAGGGACTCAAACCTCTCGATTTAACTTTTCGGGGATTTTTTTAATCACCCGTTACAAGGGACTTAAACCGCTTGCACACCTGTTCGTGGAACTTTTAATCACCCGAAACCCTAAGCAATGGATTTTAACCGATCGCTTTAAAACTTACTTGCTGTGGTGTGTTTTTCTCCAGGCCGGATCCCGTCAATCCCTCGTTGGCGAAAGGAGTTAACCTATGACGCTGGCCCAGCGAGGAAATTACCTCCCGGGACTTTAGACAGGTCCTTGACTCAGACCACCGGTGGGTTTCAGCGTGTCCGCTCCTCTCGTTAGCGAGCCGATATTTTGGGATCCGCGTCACGGCACCAGGCTGATAGGGTTATTAAAGATAACTCCTTTTATCCTAGAATGAAAAGCACACAACACAAGTTTTAGACTGTTTCTATAGAAAAGGACAGAAGATACCCAAACGGAGAACTTTACTCCCTGAAAGTTTAGGATCGTCTGTGTCGGGTCATTTCTGTCCTCTTGTTTTTATTGTCACAAATCAAAAAAAGGGTCAGGAGGATTGCGTCAGGAGGTTTCAGGAATTTACAGCATGGGGGTTGTAAGGGTCAGGAGGTTAAAAGCAAAGAAGGAAACAATTGGAATTGCAGATGGTGATTTCTCACCAGCTTCATGCACAGCTGGATAAGGGAGACATGTCATGATTTCAGCACTGCTGTCTGGGCTAGTTTCTCATGTCCCAACACCTGCTTAGCTCCGCTCTTTCCTCATCACCCCAGATCTGTTCCACCTGCTCCTACTAGTATATTACCAGCTCTTTGACAAGACAGCAGTGCCAGTTTATTTCAAGCCAGTGGTGAGATCTATTCCAGCGTTCTTTATTCTGATTTCCCGATCCTGACCTGTTTTTCTACCTGACCACCGAGCTTGCCTGACCTCGTCTTGCCCTCCAGTCTGACCGTGTACCGAACCTGGATCTGTGTCCCGACCTCGTCCTGGATCTCCCTCTGGCGCCTCAGCCGACATCTGATCACATGGCTCTGACCTTGGATCTCGTCCCCGACATCGGCTTCTGGTTCGTCCTCCTGATCTTCCTGCTCATGATTGTCCTAACGGTTCTGACCTCCTACCTGTCCTCCGACCACCGATACATCTGCTTCAGGGACGCTCTGGGCGGCAACCGCCGCGCCGGATTAGCAGCCCGCCAGCAGGGATCTACCTCCGCTACTAGATCGGAACTGGACATTGAGACCAGGTTAGTGACCGACACGTTGGTGCGCAAACACTTTCAGACAAGCGTGGTCACTAACCTGTTGTCTCGTCCTGCAGAGGCTCCCGCTGTAGACGCTGACGCCTCCCGCTCCGCGTCAGATCTAAATAAACTGTTAAACCTAAGCTGTTTGTCTACCTCGAATACTGGGTCCACTTGTTCTGAGCTTAACAAGACATTCCTTATCTGAGAGAACCATTTGTTATTCCTGCCTAAGGGTAAATACAACAAAACCTTCCTGAAAGCAAATTCTTAAACAAACCAAATGGCTGTAACATGATACAAAATAAAATGATTACATTCACATTTCCCTAACAGTGATGTTCTCTACTTTCTTAGTCTTAGTGAGGACACGGGCAGCAGCGTTCTGGATCAGCTGCAGCTGTCTGATCCACTTTTTAGGCAGACCTGTGAAAACACCATTGCAATAATTAATTCCACTAAAAATAAACTCATTGATAGGGTTATGATAAATAAACCCTTATTATCCTGGAATGAAAACCAAACAAACACAAGTTTGGACTTCTCTTCAGAGCAGGGGCAGACGAGTCAGACGGAGAACTGCGCTCCCTGAAAGTCTGGCTCATCTCTCTCAAGCTACCTCTGTCTTTCTCCTTTATTGTCGGACATCAAGGAGGGGACAGGAGGATTCAGGACTTCACAATATGGGGGTTAAAACACAAAAGAAGGGACAAGGGGGGGGGGGGGTTACAACATGGGGTTTGGCATACAAAGATGTATAGAAATAACATTTACAGTAAGACATTCCTCGTCTGGGAGAAGCATCTGTTCTTCCTGTGTGAAGTTAAAACAATAGAACATTCCTGTAAGCCAGCTCTTTAAACAGACTAAATGCCTGTAACTAAATAAAAAGAAAATGATTACATTCACATATTTCTAACACTCATGGATTAGTTTTTCCAGATCCTGCTGAGACATTAGTCCTTTGATCCTCGAAATGTTCTTCAGGTGACAGAAGGCCGACTTTGTAATTGTCTTTAGATGCTTTTGGAGGTTCATGTCTGAGTCCATCACTACTCCCAAATTTCAGGCCTGATCAGCAGTTACTAGCTGAAGCAACTGAAGCTGTGTGCTAACTTTTGATCACTCCTCTATCAGTCCAAAAATTATTACTTCCATTTTGGGTTTCTTTCAATTGAAGAAAATGTTGGCCCATTCATCCATTGATTTCTTCTAAGCATTTACTCAGCGCTTGAATGGGTTCATAGTCACCTGGTGACATGGTGATGTAGAGCTGTGTTTCGTCTGCATAGTTATGGTAGCTGATGTTGTTTTTTATGATCTGAGCTAGAGGGAGCATGTAGATATTGAACAAGACGGGACCCAGGATGGACCCTTGGGGAACCCCACGTAATTTTGTCGTTTCTGATGTAAGGTTACTTACTGACACAAAAAAAGTCCCTGTTCTTTAAGTAAGATGTAAACCAGTAGAGTGCTGTTCCAGAAAGGGGGACCCAGTTTTCCGGGCGCTCTAACATGATTGAGTGATCAACAGTATCAAATGCTGCTCTGAGGTCTAATAGTACCAGCACTGTGGTTCTTCCACAGTCAATATTTATATGGATATCATTAAACACCTTGTCAAGGGCGGTCTCTGTACTGTGGTGAGCACGGAAACCTGACTGGAAAACGTCAAAGCAGCTGGTCGTAGTTAAGAAGGTATTTAATTGCTGAAACACAGCCTTTTCAATAATCTTACTGATAAACGCTATGACAGGCAAAACTTTCTTGAAGAGAGCTGTGGGTAGAAAATCGAGGCAGCAATGAAAATGTTTGCAGTTATGAAAACAGTTATTTATCTTGAGACTGGTAACTGAGTATTCTCATAAAAGTTATTTTATTTAGTCAAAAAGTATCATTTGTTACTATAGAGTTTGATGTTTTTACCGTTAAAAAGAGAGAGTATTTTCTTGAATCAAAGGCATTTTGCCTACTTTGTTTTTCAAAGTAAGCATTATAGTTTTATTCTGGGAAGAAAAAAAATCCAATTTAATAAAAATGGGACATTATTCATGCACACATGTATGAATCAAGATGATTTTTGGTACATAGGTAATTTAAAGGAGATAACTACAAGTTTAACTCCTCCTGGCTAGCAGGAGGCAGACTCGTGGTCGCCCACTACTATTTGCCTGCTGGTTGCCAGGTCAATTAGCATGCCAGGTTAGCATTAGCAAACATTTAACTTACCTGTCCAGAGGGAAAGCAGCAACCTCCGCGAGGCTTCTGAGCTCTTTTGCTTCCTTAAGTGGGCACCAACGCCCAAAAGCTTGACAGATGTTCACCCTCGTTTTGCTTCTTTCTTGGTCTGCTTGAATCTGAGGAATGTAAAGCAGAGAAGAAGTAATTTCTCAGTGCTATCACAGAGCTATTGTGATCTGGCAACAACTGAGCTCCGTCTTACGTGACTTCAACCTACTATTACTACTGGTGCTGATTCCTTTTGCATCAACGTTGGCCTCGTTACCAGAAATAAATATTTAAATATTTCGGACCCATCAAAGTTTATAAAACAGTTATTCATATACTAAATATTTATTTTTCAGTAAAATTTATACTTTTATTCTACACCAATCTAGAAGTTCTGTGGACATATTATTTTTGAAAAATGTATCGTTTCGATGAAAAAGTTGTAGCTATGGCCTTTTAAATAACTATCTAACCAACTATTTTGTGGAATTTAAAAAAGCCTACTTGTCGGTAGGAATTTTTTAAATTTTAAACTTGAACCACAAATAAAATGTAGTTTTTGACTGAACGGCGTAACAAACGGTGTAATCACTAATCAAGTAAATAGCTCAAAATCAGCAGCCGCAGAATACTTAACATTCATACGCACAGTTCATTTATACGGAGTGCGTTCACAACATTAGCGCCACTGTCGGTTGTCATGGAGACTATGCAGTCTTCTCATAGCAACCGTCATTTACGTGCCTCATTCAGGTTTAGCCAAATAATCTCACAAACTTGTTTCGCTTTGGCGTTGTCTTTTACTCCAAGAGTGTTTCCACCTAACCAGGCTGGTTTGTTCAACATTTTCCTTCTTGATGTCAAATCCTCTCTGTGAAACAGATAAAGACCCACGTCTAGCCACAGCTTGAAGGATGACAGTGTGTGAAGGTTTTACATAGACCAGCCAAAGAGACGTTGAAATATTTCAAAATATATTCTTAATTTATTACCAAAAATACAAAAATTGTTCAAAAATGATAAATTGGAGCCCAAAAACTGAGGTCAACATAACAAACTACAACTAAGGTAGTAACACAAAGAACTCAAGCACCAAACTGACCTAACAAACAAGACATGAGGGGAACTTAAATAGTGGCTGATCAGACCACTGCTAATTCACACACGGGGGTAATTAAACACACAAGAACTTAAACAAACACTGGTCAGCACATTTCTAAATCTTTAAATTGAATAAATATTAGCATTGAACTAAGTTACAAAAAGAAGAAACATTAAAGAAATAGTAAAATTAAACTAAAGGCCAAATTTCCCCTTCCCCTGCCAAACAAATGGAACGACCCGCTGAGGAAGCTTGACAGCCATATAAGGACATCAGCTGGAGCTCATCTATATGATTTCAGCAGCAGGTCCAGAGGAAACTGGTAACTCAAAAGAAGAAATTAATTTGTTGCATTTAACAAAAAAAATACAAGAGAACTGACAAAGTTAACTAAATGTGTGCACTGCAAATAGTTAACTAAAGAGTAAGACTAATGAAAACAATTTTAAAGATAAGAATCTAAACTACTCAAATCAATATGTAAAGTAATATTAAGGAAGAACAGAAAACCATTACCCTTCCTGTCTCTGTGTGACAGTTGGGACAGCTGTCACACAGTGCAAAACTGGTTGTTTGGTTTAGCGATAGCTTAACTGCTTCTACCTAAATATACGGCTCGAAAACATTAAGAGAGCACTTTGAAAGCACATCAGTTCTCAGTTGGAGAGAAAAAAAATGCTGTTGCATAGCCATCCTTATGTGGAGTAGGTAATGTGTTAGGAACTAAAGGATCCCACATCGTTTGATAAAAATTATCAACCCACAGAATGCTTAATCTGAAACCACAGAGAAAGTGAAACAGAAAAACTGATGCTGCTGGCTGATCCATTTTGCTTAAATGTCATTGGAGCAACTCAAAATGGTATTCTGTAGTTTTTAATACCCCCACATGCTTGTATGGATGCCTGACAATGTTAGTGCATACTCCTTATGAGATGACAGGTGGTGTCCTGAGGTATCTCTTCTCAGATCATGACCAGGGCATCACTGAGCTTCTGGACAGTCTGAAGTGCAACCTTTTGGTGTTGGATGAACCTAAACATGATGTCCCAGAGATGTTCTTGTGGATTTTGGTCGGAACGCTTGCAGGCCAGTCAACGGTATCAATTATTTCAACCTCCAGGAACTGCCTACATATTCCTACCACATCAGGTTGGGCATAATCATGCACCAGGAGGAACCCAGGACCCAGTGCACCAGTGAAGGGTCTAACAATGGGTTTAAGGGTTTCATCCCGATACCTAATGGCAGTCAGGGTGCCATTGTTTGTCCTGTACAGGTCTATGCTTCCCTTTATGGATATGCTTCCCCAGACCAACACTGACCTACCACAAAACCCATCATGCCAAACGATTTTGCAGGCAGCATAACATTAACCGAAGCTTCTCCGGACCCTTTTATGTCTGCCACATGAGCTCAGATTGAACCTGCTTCCATCTGTGAAAATAACCTGTCAATTCCAACGTTCTTTGGAAAATGCCAGTCAAACTCCACAGTGTCAGGTAGTGAGCACAGGGCCCCCAGGCCATCCTCATGAAATCTGCTTCTAACGATCTGGTCAGAGACATTTAATGCCAGTCACTTTGTAGGGCTCTGACACAGCTCATCCTGTTCCTCCCTCCCCAAAGGAGCAGATACCGGTCCTGCTGATGGGTTAAGGACTTCTGGCAGTCCTGTCCATCTCTCCTAGAGTAACCACTTGTCTACTGAAATATCCTCCATGCTCTTGAGACTGTGTTGGGGGACACAGCAAACCTTCTGGCAACGGGACATATTGATATGCCATCCTGGTGGATTAGGACTGCCTCTTGTGCAACCTCTGTAGGGTCCAGGTATCGCCTCATTCTAAAGCTACTGAAAAGCTGTCAAAAAAGAGGAGAGAAAAAAATGTCTGTGGCCTCCAGCTGCAGAACCATTCTTGTTTTTGTAGCCTCTTTAGTTCAGCTATTGTTAATTTTATTAACATCAGTACATCCGACACTGATTAGCAACCCTCTCTGCTGCTGAACTGACCAGTGTTCTTTTAATTTTTTTAGCAGTGTAGCATGCTACCTATACTTTAAAAATACTCTAAATGGTCTGTTTCCTGATTTTTCTTTTTCTGTTTTTGCAAATAAATATATATATCGTCTTGCAGGACTCCAATAAGAAAATCTTTATTTGACGCACTTTGCTGGATGTAGTTGTGATGGTTCTGCCAACTTCTTCCCCCTTTTCCTCAGTGCACTACCAGAAGATCATCCATCGGGACATCAAGCCGTCAAACTTGTTACTAGGAGACGACGGTCATGTGAAGATAGCCGAC
Organism: Fundulus diaphanus; assembly: GCA_037039145.1. Lineage (NCBI taxonomy): Eukaryota > Metazoa > Chordata > Actinopteri > Cyprinodontiformes > Fundulidae > Fundulus > Fundulus diaphanus. The sequence continues at coordinate 16,354,263 of CM073136.1, read as the reverse complement.
TTCGGAGTGAGTAACCAGTTCGAGGGCAACGATGCTTTGCTGTCCAGCACTGCAGGCACTCCTGCTTTCATGGCGCCGGAGACTCTGTCAGAGAAGTGCAAGAGCTTCAGCGGGAAGGTGAGTTGAAGCCATGGATTTAAGCCTGCAGTCCATGTACATTTGAGTTAATCTTTTATTTTTTTCCATCTCCTGCTGCCTGCTTGATATCCACCACTAGAGATCAGGAAATAATTATTTATTAAAGGATGAGACTATGGGTCTGTCTCAGTTCAGGGACTGCATCCTTCAAAGGACGTATTTGTAGGCAGATTACGTCACAGCGCAGGGACGGGTGGAGGGGAGTGAAAAGCTGTGAAAAAAGTTGGATTTATTACACTTTCTGTGACATAAAAGTAAGTTAAAGTGTTTTCAGGCGAGACGTTAGCTCTGTTAAACCTAAATATTTACTCTGTTGACATATCGGGAGGCCGAGGCTCAACACGGCGAGAGAGAATGCCTCTCTCCTAGCACTTTGCTTTGCAGCTCTTGCTGGCTCTCAGCTATGAAAAATATTTCAGATATCTAATGTCAGTGTTTGGTTAGTTTATTATTATTATTATTGTTGTTGTTGTTGTTGTTGTTGTTGTTGTTATTATTATTATTATTATTATTATTATTATTATTATTATTATTATTATCTACAAATAAATTGATTCAAGCTTTGGTCAGAAAGTTATAGGGTTAGTGTTTAACTTGGAAAATGTTTTACAAAAGTCCACAAATGGTATTTGTCATCAATGAATTTTGTTTAGTGGTATATTTCAGCATAAAGTTAAACAGTTGGCTGATTAATGAATTAGAATATAATAAAAGATGATAAAGCAACATTTAAAATAAATAGGCCTGTGTAGGCCTAGTTATTTAAAAAGCAGAGGAGACAACGGGATTAACCTTCGGGCTCTGTTTGTTTAGCCTCACAGCTGCTTTGCGCTGTCTCGGTTGCTCGGCAACAGGAGTAACGCTAAGGTAAGGGCGGGGACAGCGGGTGATGCCAAGCTTTTTCGCAGTCCACGAAGGACCCGACCCATGTAGACCGGGTCCTTTGAAGGATGCAGCCCCTGAATTGAGACAGACCCTATTACCCCGTTTACACTACCCCTTTTTAACCGTGCCAAGACCAGTCCGAGCTCGGTAACTGAGATAACTATCGAGTGTAAATGGAACGCAAACTGAACTGGACAGAACCAGACACAACCGGACTGCGCTAAATGCAGACCAGTTCCATGTGTGAGCTAGGCCTGTTTTTTTTCTGTCCCGGTTCTCAGATAACAAAGAGCGCATGAGCAGACCGCGCCGCATCTCCTTACAGTCAGCTGACATTTCAGACATTCATAAAAATACTAGCTTCCCTACTGTGATGATTCTGCTCAGCAGTGTGATGAACCTCAGCGTCTGTCGTTTCCTGCGTCTGTAAATCCTTATTAGTTGTTCGTTTGTCTTATCCACTTCCCAAAAGCCGACTCTGTCCAGTAAATTCACCAAAAGTTGCCGTCTTCGCCTGACTCTCCGCAAACAACGAAATATCACCAAACATAACTTCCTGAATGTTACGGGCGCCGCCATTTTTATTTGCTTAATTTCCTCCTTCAAACCTAGAGAGCAGTAGTACCGCAGATCGTCACTATTGTACAGAGGCCATTTTGTGGCCTCTGTACTCTGTACAATGCATGAAACAAATCACCTCCACCTTCTGAGATCATGTTATTAAGTCTGACTTTTTAGGTAAATCTAAATGATCACAAACTGTTTCTGAAAAAACTGTGAGAGAAAAGTGAACATTAAATCAAACTATGAATAAATGCGAAACAAGATGATTAAAATACTTTGATGTTTTATATAAGGAGAACGTCACAGTTAGGTCTAAAATAAATGAGTCCTAAACTTTATTTTTAGTTTAACTTTTCTAAATCTTGTAAGCACTGAATTCTAAAGGTTCCAGGTGTTATTGATAAACGCTGAATCTTGAATCTTCCTTCAGGTATTGTGAAGAACCTTTGGTAAACTAGAAGTAGATGGCAATGTTTTGGAACGGTGTCTGATTGCAGCTTTTGCTTGGCTATTAAGAACTATAAATGTGGACCTTAACCCAATTCTAACACTGATAAGCAGTGTGCGATTTGCAAAAAAAACAGAGGGGGGGGGGATCATTTCAAGTGTTTTATAAATGAACATAACAACAAGGTTATATGGCCTGCATGCTTGCCGCCAGACAGCTTTCCATCTTAGAAAGCGGTCTGGCTCGAGACAGCCTCCAACCTGTCCTGGGAGAGAGGGTGGAGAAATCAGCTGCTGCTGCTGCTTGTCTTGTGACGCTGCCTGCAAATCTTCATCATCCACCAAAGTTCGTCCTGTAACATTACCATGGCTGTTCGTCCCGTCATCTACTCTTGACCTTTTCTGTTGATTTTTCGGGCCGAAATATGACAAAATACTTTGTTGACGTTCATGCTGCCACACATTCTCATTCATTACTTGGTTAGCTATCAGGTGCTCTTTCAGGTAGCTAGCTAGATCCAGTAGTTTACACTATTGTTTTTAAACTTGCGCCATCTACTGTCTGGACTCGGGAGTGGGTATTAGTTTACTTTAACCGCTTCGAGCAGAAAACGTATTAATACTCTTTAAAAACGGACAACAAAAAATGTAATTAACAAATGTGAAGGACACAAGACATGTATTTATATTAGGGCTGTCAACGATTAAAATTTTTAATCGCGATTAATCGCATAATGTTGATAGTTAACTCGAGATTAATCGCAAATTAATCGCATATTTTATCCTTTTATTTCTGAAAGTGAAATAGCCTGTTTGGGCATTTTAATATGCACTTTTTCAATAAATGACACTAATAAAATACATGCTTGTGCAAAAAATATTTTTATTTTGTTATTTTTCCAGCACTTTTCAGAATTGGAATGAAAACATCCTAGTGCCAAATGCTAAACTCTGGACTATAATGGCTAAATGACTAATCATGACGCCCTGATGTTTACACAATGTGTAAACAAATGTGTAAATAAATACCTGTTTTCATGCCGATATATTTTTTTTGCCTCTTAAACAAAGATACACATGGTATTACGCATAAACATATAAATTAATAAAAATTGTACATTTGAATAAAGTCATACGTTTTGTTCATGTTTTCACTCCAATTCTGAGCTTTCACACCAACAACAATAATTTCTTTGAATATTTTTGCTTGCTGTTTATATCCATATTCATAGAGTTTAAGCCTGGAAAAAGGTTTTAAATTTCCAGGTCATTCCAGTCTTACACTTTGCTTGCAACTATGCCAGGAGCTTAATACCCTTGAAAGAGACTGTTTAGGAACTGATTAGTAACTCCAGGTACTTAGTTTGTCAAATATAGAGACAACAAATTAATAAGCATTAAAGTACGGTTTATGGGTTGGGGTTTCTGCAATGTTATCAACGTGTAAAAACTCATCTTCAGAACCAATCTCTGCTTAAAATGGTGATCTGCACCGCCTAATCTACTTTCAGCAGTTATCACCGGTTATTGCAACCGTAAACTGCAGAAAATACGAGCAGAGTTGCTCTGTCTGCCTTTACTACCGTCGGCTCCTATGGCGGAGGGATATTTCAGCTGGATACACTCAAAGCGCCGAGGGTAAAAGAAACACAGTCCGGAGAGTGCGGCGGGGGGAAAAACATTAGGGAACGGTGTGTGTGTTTTGACGCGCGATTAACGGCGACAAAAAAAAATTGTTGCCGTTATGGTCTAACAAAGTTAACGTGTTAATAACGTGTTAAAACTGACAGCCCTAATTTATATACATTTTTAAAAATCCATAATATTACCTATTCAGACCAGAGGGGGGGAGGAATATGTATCTCCCCCGGGGATAAAACATGAATGACCAGAGGGGGGGACATCACAAACAGAGGGGGGGGGGAAACCAGTACCATGTGGCTAAAACCATTTCCCCCCCTGCTACAGGTTTTGCTTGTATCCTCACGGGCCAATTCAGAAGCAGCTAAAGTCTCCCAAGGGTTCCCGCCTTGGGGTCAGCAGAAGGTCAGCTGGTGTAATCCAGCTGGGTTAAACCTGAACGAGCATATGCTCACTGTGTTTCTGAGTCCAGTGAAATGAAATGCGTTGAAACTTTCTGACATGTCTTTAATAGCAAAACGCAGTGAGCTGCAGATGTCTTGAAAAAATTTTCATACTCCCTAAATTTCTCCCATTTTGTCAGCTCTGATCCTAGTTTCATACCAAGTCAAGTTATAAAGTTTCTCTCTGTAGATTACAGGTGAGGTGTTTTTGATTAGTTTTGTGTTTTCCACGTTCTCTCGCAATGTGAAGTAGATAGGCAGTAGAAATGGCACGCAAATAACCACTTTCTTTCCTATTTAATTATACAGTATTTAGACTTATTAGTCTCTGATAGACGTATTTTTCAATAGACTAACATTTTATGTCTACATGAGGCTATGCACACATTCACCTCCATGCAACAAGGGGCAGATCTTGCCATGGTAATAACATATCCTGCTGTATGCATCCCTTCTTCCTCCCTCCTCCTGTGGGCTTCCATAAAACCGGCGCACTTGCTAAGAGAAGGGCCGTCCATTAAAGAGAAGCCAGAATAGAACATTTGATTGCAGAGAAAAAGCCACCAGGGTAAAAGAGCCACTTAAGAGCTTCACTCTGCTGTTTTGTCAAGCTTTCAGGAACTGAGTACCTCTTCCTCCTTGATTATTTTTGCCTTCTCTCAGATTTTGACACAGAAAGCCTTCTTCCAAAGGATGTCAAAATTAGAAATGAGTTTTATAATATCCAACTCTTGAATGTCACTAAAGCCTTTTATGTGTCACTCCCAGAAGTACATGATGAACCTAACAACACTGAGATAGATTGCAACGGATATTTAAAGGGGGCTTTAATCATCTCTTGCAATCTTATGAAAAAAAGGATTCGCCCTGTTACACGTTTCTTCCAGTTTTTTTGTTTTCTTTTATATTTGTCCTACTTAAAAGATTCAAACCATCAACAATTCGTATTATCAGACAAAGACATCCCGAATGAATACAAAATGATTATATTTATTGAGGGGGAAATTGAAATTATGCAAACTAACCTGGCCCTTTGTGAAAAAGTAAGACGTGTTGCTTGTTTAGCCATGAATTAACTGTGATTAACCGCATTGTTCAATTTAGTTTCATTAGACATATCCAGGCTGGACTACTGCTAGAACTGTAGAGTTAAAAAAAAAATACTTAAATAGAACCTACAGTATTTGACAGCATGAAGGAGGCTGGAGGATTTTAAGAAGCAACACATCATGCCATGATCTCAAGAAATGAAAAAAGACTAGAAACAGAGTATCTGACATCAGTCAGTCTGGAAAAGGTTCTGATGCCTTGTCCAAGCCTTTTCAGGATGATTGAATGGTAAGAAATGTATTTTTCAATAATGAGGTCCAAGGCCAGAAGCATCTTGATGATTCCTAAAACTTCTTGGGAAATATTCTGTAGACTGACAAACCTTTGTAGAATATGCTTCTTGTTACATCTCACAGTGTTTAATGTTCTAAAATGCACCAGCAAGTCCACCTCTGAATCTGGAAAATAAAAGGTTTTAGTGTGGCCTTAGCGTCCGGACGTAAATCCAGTTGAGATGTTGTGGCGGGACCTTAAACAGGACATTATGCTTAAAAAAGCTCCAATGTGGCTGAATTATAGCAATGTTGTATTGTCAGGTTGGTTTTGGATAGCTTTTATTTCTTTGTAAATTAAATCATCATTTGTAAGCCAATGTTTGCATTTACTCTGGATATTTTTTTGTCTGAGATCAAAATCAGTTTGATGATCTGAAACATAAGCAAAGACAGAAAACAAATCGGTGAGGGACACCTACTTTTTCACAGCACTCTATCTGTTAAAGATTACCTGTGGAGCTGTGGGGAAAAACACTGGCTAAGGGACAAAGAGTGAGGTGGGTAGCAACAGTTCTATTTCATCCCTACTGACCGCCAGAGGCGGTGCTTAAAGCACTGAATGATCACTCTTGCGCATGCACAGGTCGAGAATTTTATACCAACATGGTCACGTGTGACCCCCGGTGACACCGGTAAGCCCATATAATCACGTGACAACGACAGCTCAGTCCCTTATCATCTTCTCGCATGCAGGTTGTACAGGTGGTAAGTCACAGATTTGCTTGTCGCTGGTAGCCTCGAGACTACGGTCGGGGCTGCGAGAATTATCTCGCCCTCCAGAGGCTGCGCAAGCTCCCCTTGTTACAACTTTGCTGTTCCTTTGGTAAGTTGTTTGCCTTGTTTGCCTATAATGTTTAATAGCAGCTTGTGATGGTAGGTTGCAGCCGCGTTCGGCTGCCTATAATGTTAAATTGCAGCCGCGCTGCCAATAATGTTAAATAGCAGCCGCGTTCGGCTGCTTATAATTAATTGCCGGCGCATCAGCTGCCTATATTGGATTATTGCAGCCTATATTTTATTACGTAGCAGCCGTGTTCTGCTTGCTTTCATTTACTGTGCAGCCGTGTTCGGCTACCGACATAGCCGTGTTCGGCTTGCCTATGTTTAATTGCAGCCGTGTTCGGCTTGCCTATGTTTTATTACACAGCAGCCGTGTTTGAGCTTGCTTTGTCATTCATTGGGCAGCGTGTTCGGCTTGCCTATGTTTTATTACTAAGCAGCCGTTTTCGGGCTTGCTTTATCATTCATTGGGCAGCGTGTTCGGCTTGCCTCATTAAGTGTTGCAACCTTGCTGGTTGGTACTTCTGTAGCTACGGTGATCGTAGTGCTCCTTGCAGCCTTTTACGCTGCTGAGGAACCCCTAGTGGCGTTTTCTGCTCAACCGGGTTTCCTGGCCTGTTCGTTCGTCGGCTTAAGTGTCAGGGGTGGCGATTTCAGCTCGACCTGACCTAGTCCTGTGAGCATAAGATGCTGGACGAGCCCTACTGCAGAGCGTGTTTGGCCCCTCTCCAGTCGAAGGATGGGTATGATCTGTGTCCCTCTTGTCTGGGACCAGATCGCCATAGAGAAGCCTTGACTGGAGATGCGATGCTATATTCCTGGCATCTGGTACTGTTTTTCAACATCAGTTGACTCTGGCTCGCATCTGTCTGCAGCCAGTTCACGTATCTCTTCCGGCTCTCAGTCGGAAGAGGACGGTTTGATAGTGGGCGCTTTGAGAACTGCTCTTGCCCGGTTGTAGCTGGATGCTCAACCGAACCAATCTGCGGCTTCTGGTGCTTTCTTTCGACGTCCTACTACTAGGTCGTCCTTTGTTTCCCCATTGCTGAATATGTGAAGGTGGTTCATGCCTGTTGGGCAGACACCAAGGCCTTTTTTGCTGCTGACCTCTGATGGCAGGGCCCTGGTGGCCATGCAAGACGTGCTCAAGTTTGGCTTGGGCCATATGCCTTCCTTCGAACATGCCAGAGCATCCCTCATTGTGGTGCCGGAGCAGGCTTTGAGAGCTAATGCCTGTAGTCCTCGTCCTCAGTGCCGTGTGACTGCCGATCTACTCTGTAGAGTCTATGACTCGGGGTCTCTTGGGGCGACTTGGTAACTCATTGTCGCATTTATTACTGGTCTCTCAGCCTCTCTGGAGGCTCCGCGATTGACACACCTTTACATGCTTTTTCTCTCTTGTCAGGGTAAGTTGGCCGTGTCCTGTCTACAGTTGTTGAAGCATGCCGCCAAGTTGGTTGGCTCAGTCTCCTCTAACCGAAGCCTGTAGAGAGACCCTGATGAGTCTTCCAGTGATTGTGGGGAGTTATTTGGCTCTGCTGCGCTTGCAGCAGTCAACCCAGGCTTTGCGTACAAGGCAGCAGCTGGCCGGCCTGCATCGTAGGCGATTGTGGTGTCCTGCTGGGAGTGCCTCTGGTTCACTTTAACGCACTTATCCTGCTCCAACTACACCTTCTGTGGGGCAACCACGGCCTGCTTATGGCCAGTGCATCACCGAGCTGGCGGTGGGACACTTTACCCAGGACTAGCTTGGCTGCTGGACCGCTCTCGTTTCTGATCCATGGGTGGTGTCTACACTTGCCCAGGGTTACGCGCTACAGTTCCGCCACCGCCCTCCTGTTCCTGGTCGAGTCAGGATGACGGGAATTCGCAACCAGGTAAAGGCTCAGACTCTGAGCCACGAGATGGATGCCTTGCTGGCCAAGGGTGGTATATTGCCTGTTGACCCCTGCGGGACCCAGGGAGCTTAATACTTAAGTATTTTTATTGGTCCCAAAAACGGCTGCGGAATCGACCCAATTTTGGACCTGAGAGGTCTGAATGTTCTTTTGAGACCATCCCCTTCCACATGTTGGGCATCGGGGTGTGCTTCAGACAATCTTCTCCAGGCAACTGGTTCACCCTGGTTGACATGAGGGACGCATACTTCATGTCCCAATTGCACCATGTCATTGGCTGTTTTCTCCGCTTTGCATTTCAGGGCAAGCCTTTCGTCCAGGGTTCTCCCATTCGGTCTCTGTGTCACCACGTATGTTGCTTGGTGCATTGCTGCAACACTGTGTCCTCTGCAGGCCAAGGGGTGAAAGATCCTGCCCTACTTGGACAATTGGCTCATCTGTGCGCCCACAGAGGCCCAAGACACTGCAGACACGAGCACATTACTCGACCATGTAGACCTATTGGGTCTATGTGTGATCTGGCAGGAGAGTAACTTAGTTCCATCTCAAGATGTCACGTTCTTGGAATCACAATGGACTCCCTCACTGTGACCGTTCGCCCATCGCCTCAGCGTGTCGAGGTCATTCTGCATATGCTGCCCGACTTTCTGCCCGGCCGTGCACCCCCTTTATTGCTTATCTTCATCTGTTGGGCAAGCTGGCTCCTGCCACTACAGTAATACCCCTGGGACTGTTGTCTCTGCGACCACTGCGGATGTGGTTCACAGCCTGGGGCTGGACCCTTCTCGTACGCTGTGCCATCGCACGACACTGTGGGTGTCCTCTCACTGCCTCGCATCACTGGCTCAGTGGCAAAATGCAGTATTAATGACAAAGGGTTCCACTTTGTTCGCTGCCGTCTCGACAACAGGTTGTCTCTACTGGCGCGTCCGCCACGGTATGGGGCGTGGCAGCGACGGATCGCCCGGGGTCATGGTCTCCGCGGAGGAAAACTGCAGCACATCCACGCCTTGGAGTCGGAGTCTGTGCAGCGGGCGTTGCAACACTTCCTCCCAGACCTGTGCGGACGGCATGTCTTGGTGCGGTCAGACAATACTTAAGTGGTTTTTCATATCAACCATCAATGGGGGACACGCTCGTTAACATTGCTGTGGCTGACCCAGAGGCTCTTGACCTGGGCAGCCCCTGTTCTCGCCAGCCTGAGAGCTGCCTACATTCCAGGGGTGCAGATGTTTCGGCCGATATTCTGTCTCTGGGACGCCCACCACCGGGTCCTTTGCTGCACAGGCTCTGTTGCAGCTCTCCAATGCCTCTTCCCCACAGGACGGACCTTCTGTCACAGCTGGGGGGTCAGATCCTGCATCCCAATCCCAGTCGCCTCCAACTCTGGGCCTGGCCGCTACGGGGCCGGCGTTTCCTTCAGAGTATGACGGAAACATCGGACATTTGATGACTAATGCCTGGGCCCCTTCCACACGACTGGTTTATACCCATATGTGGAAGGATTAGCAGCTGGTGTCATGCAAGACATGAGGACCCTGTACACTGTCCTGTTTCTCTTATTTTAACCTTCCTTCAAGCACTGCTTTCTCAAGGTTGGTCTCCATCCACTCTGGAAGTTTATGTTGCTGCCATCTTTTGCTGGCATTCGGTGGCGAGTGGAGAAACGATAGGCCGTAACAAGGATGCTTTGTGTGTCTGAGGGGTGCCCGATGTTTGCACCTCCCACATGCCCTGTTGTGCCTGTGTGAGACCTCTCTCGTCCTCGCTGCCCTGCGATCTCCTCCGTTTGAACAGTTGGCAGATGCAAGCCTTGAATGTCTGTCAGAAGACTTTTTCCTTGCCTTGGCTTCGGCGAAGCGGGTCAGGAAGCTACATGTGTTGTCTGTTCACAAGCCCTGTTGCCATGGGAATCCAGCTGATGTTATTCTCTGGCCTGATGTTGGGTTTCTTCCTACTGTGGCCTCATTGGCGGGTCACACTGTGCCCCTCCAGCTTGCTTGCCTTTATACAGATGGGCCTAGCCTTTCTGCCCTGTTCGGGCACTGAAGGCAAATGTCAGACTCACAGCTTCTCTGCGGCAGTCTGATAATCTGTCTGTTTGCTACTCAGGGCCCTGCGAAGGGCAGGCTCCTTCTAAACATCGTCTTGCACGTCGGATTGTGGACGTGGTGGAACGAGCGTACGTTTTACAGGTCCGCCAACCCCCTGCTGGTGTACGGTGCCATTCCACCAGAAGCATTAGTGTGGCATGGCCACTATGGCGGGGGTCACTCTGGAGGCTATATGTGCAGCAGCCTCTTGGTAATCCCCAAATACCTTTGCAAGGTTTTACAGGGTTAACTTGGCCGACTTTTACCCGACACGCATCCTCATCCCAGTGTGGTGGGCGTGCTTTCAGGGTTGTTTATTTCTGTGTGATTCCTCAGGACTCTGTTGGTAATCGTCATCCAGTGCTTTAAGCACCGCCTCTGGCGGTCAGTAGGGATGAAATAGAACAAAAGTTACGACTGTAACTACGGTTCTATGAATCCCGAATGACCGCCAGAGCGCTCGGTCCCTCGGAATCATCGTGTTGTTCGCGAGAAGATTAAGGGACTGAGCTGTCGTTGTCACGTGATTACCGGTAAGCCGGTGTCACCGGGGGTCACACGTGACCATGTTGGTATAAAATTCTCGACCTGTGCATGCGCAAGAGTGATCATTCAGTGCTTTAAGCACCGCCTCTGGCGGTCATCCGGGATTCATAGAACCGTAGTTACAGTCGTAACTTTCGTTTCTCTGCTATCTTATTGCAGAAATCCTTCTTCAAGGCTTCTGAAAAAGACGCCCTAGAAAACAACCTTATGTTCCATAAATCTCTGTAGCCTGCCCGCATCTGATTTTTTTATTTATTTTTTTGTTGTTGTTGGGTTTTTTTTGTTGTGAAGATCGCACTTGGTTTCTCTCCTGTAAATGGTTTCTGGTCAGTGTGGCAGCCGTTGGCATTTAACTCCTGTTTTGTCTCTGTTTTAAAGGCGCTGGACGTCTGGGCTATGGGGATCACCCTGTACTGCTTCGTGTTTGGCAAGGCAAGTGTGCATATTTTCGGACTCTCTCTCGTTTAGCCGCATTGCAACTGTGAAACCTGGGTGAGTTCTCTCTCTCTCTGACACCTCTGTGGGAACGATGTATGCCACGTTCTCTGTGTTTGGTACGGCGCCCATTCATTTAAATGAACACCAGAGGCCGATTGCTGCAGCTGTGATTTGTTTGATCTGTCTTTGGGGATGCAGACTGTATCTGCTAGAGCTGTGATTCAGCCAGCCTTCATTGTGGCATTCACTCCTGTTTTTTTTGTTCCACCCTACCTGCAGTGCCCGTTTATCGATGAGTACATATTGGCTTTGCACAATAAGATAAAGACCAAGCCTGTGGATTTCCCAGAAATGTAAGTCCATTTTCTTCATCGTTCCACCGTTTTTTGTGCCTTACTAGAGGAGGTAGCAGAGTTGCTCACCGTGTTCCAGTTCACATTGGGCTGTTTGTTTGTTTTTTTACTTTTAATTGGCTTTTTACCAATCAAAACCATCTCCCTTTTACCCCATAAATTAAATCAAATGGATTATGAAAGGCAGTCAGAACAGGGGAACTTTAAATGTCACCCATTTGGCATCAAAACGTGTGTGTGGTGCAGTGGCAGCCTGGAAACATACAAGCTGCTGTACCTCCCTGATCTTTCTTTCAAGTAAAAGGTTAAGTAAAACCGAGTGGTCTTCCTGGGTGATTAAGTCAGAGAACACGTGAAGCCACATAGTGAGAGTGCACAGAGCGAACCGACTGATAGTATCTAAATGTAAATATATATCTATATATAAATACATATATATACATATATATGTATATATATATATGTATGTATGTGTGTGTGTGTGTGTGTGTGTGTGTGTGTATGTATGTAGTGCAGTTAGAAATACAAAAACTTCCATATCCCTTTGTAAGGGAGGTTCAAGAGCTAATTGCATTTTTCTGTTTAGAAATCACGCTGTAATATTAGTATGTATACCTATAAATACATAAAACAAATATTTTCCTATGATAAAGCTTAGAAATGAATTAATACCTAACTAGCGATGGCTACGTAACAACCGCTGAGATACTAGCACGCTAGCAGGATGTCTTCATGACAGCATGAGTGTATGTGCAGCTTTCAAAGTTGGGAAATGTTTGGATTTGTTTTGGACAGTGATAAATTTTATTTGTCTATAAGCCAATATCTAATGAAATATTTAGAAAGATGGTGTGAATTCAATGATGCTTTTATTGTTTATTGTAATTATCTATAGACACCTTAAATCAAAGAATTGATGTTTGCCAAGTCAAAATTTTAGGGCAGCAATGATTATTTCTTCTATCTACTTTAAATTGATGTGTAGTTATTCTAATTATTAAAGTAAATACTTGGTACTATTAACGTGCTTTTGTTAGGCATTAGGACTGATACCGTGGAGAAAATCCCAGTTGAATTGGTCTAGAAAATTAAAATTTAATTGAACTTGTATCTGGAGCCTTATTTTGAAGGGCTAACAAGGCTGCTAAGTCCTGGTTGATAAAGGGCAGCTTCTAGTCTATTTTAATTAAGCGTGGGTCTTTATTATGGCTACCTAATGCACTGTTAATAATTTAATCATAAGATCCTGAAGATACCTGGAGCTATTTTACACTGACCTTGGCGTCTGTCATCTCAACGCGTGTGGATGAATTAAATGACCTTGCTGACATGGTCACCGTCTCGTTCTCTTTTGCAGGGCAAAAATCGGTGAAGGGCTCAAGACTCTAATCTTGCGGATGTTGGATAAGAACCCAGACACCAGGATCACCATTCCCGAGATCAAGGTACAGAGCACAACCGATGTAAAGATATGCGAAATGACCGTGGTTCAGCGTGATGTTGTTTACCTTCACGCGACGCCTTTCTCCCCAGTGACTGGCTTGCCATTCTGCCACCTTACGGTCATACGTACAGTAGGGCAAATTAGGCTTGGCATAATGCTCCAGGACGAGATGAAACCTGTTTGTCCCGATGGGGAGATGGGCTAAAGCTGAGTCAGTCTGCATTCAGGGGGCAGGGAAGGTTCAGGGCCATTCACGGACGGAGCAGATACCCCACTCCCCACCATGTTTCCATGACACAATCCAATCAGGCGACACTGAGTCATTTTCTCACCAGAGACACTGTTTGTGTTCATGGAAAAGGAGATAATGAGCCTGTTAGACATCATGTGTGCCCTTGTGCACAGACATCTATGGGTCTTGCACACGCACGTCAGAGAAAAATGGGATGAGGGGCAGTATAGCGCTGAGGCACAACGCTTTCTCCCTTTGGCATTTTCTGTGTTTTGAAGCTGACCAGCCAGAACCGAGCACTCCTCGCAGAGAAGCTAAAGAGCCGACAGCCTGCACCTGGTTTCTACCTCAGATGACCTCCAAGGATGTCTTGCAGAATGTATTTTTTGTTACGTTGCCTTGCTAGACGTCTGTGAACATGAGTTTTCAAGCCCTCTTGACCGATGAATATTGCTATGATCTAAACCGTTACATTAAAGCTCTGGCTGGATGTTTAGGTCATTATCCTGCCAGAAAGTGTCAGAGCCTGTCTCAGTTTAGTTATACAGCCTCTGGATTGCCTGTAGTGTTGCCTTGTATTTGGATCCATCTGACCAATTTATCTGATCTTGCTGAAGAGAGGCATCCCCTCAGCATGATGCTGCCACAGCCGTGGTTCTGTATGGAAATAATGTGTCAGAGTGATGTAGAAGTTTAGTTTAATACCACACCCAGATGTGGTGTGATCAGCGCTCCTTCTTCCACAGGTTTGCTGTGTCTTTTATATAGCTTGTGACAAATTGTGAACAGGACTTTCTATTGGTTTTCCTTTAGTATTGGCCTTATTCTTGCCACTCTTTCACAAAAGCCAAGTTTGTGGAACGCCTGACTTGTAATCGTCCTGTTAGTAGAGCTGTGTATCTCAGCAGCTCCCCCAGATTTACAATGGCTCCGTTGGGTGCTTCTCTGATTGCCAGGTCTGTCGGTTTAGGTGGACAGCCGGGTCTGGGTGGGTGTGAAGTTGCCCTATACTTGTCATTTTTGTATGACGTATTAAAGAGTGGGATATAAAGCTTGGAGTATTTTCTCTATAAACACACCCTGATTTAAACTAGTCCACGACTCCCGCCCTGACCCGTCTGCTGTGCTCCTGGGTCTTCATGGTGCTGTTTGTCCACCGATGTTCTTTAACAAACCTCTGAGGGCTTCAGAGAAGAGCTGGATTTATACTGAGATGGCGTTAAACACGGTTGGACTCTCTAGGTTTATTGTAATCGAGGGGCGGAAGAGTAAACAGTTGTCCGATTTCAATTTGGAAAACATTTGGAAAATCGTGTATGGTTTTCATTATACTTCAGAATTTTGCAGCACTTTGTGTTGCTCTTGCACATAAAATCCCAATAAAACAATTTGTGGGTGTAATGTAACAAAATCTCAATGAGTTCAAGGGATATTCTAACTTTTGCAAGGCACTGCATTTTATGTAGTCCGTCATCTGAGTTACAGGATGAATGAACGTGTCTAAAATCTCTCACACAGCTACTGTCAGTGATGCTTTGTCTCTCATGAGCACGTTTTCAACCTTTGCACTCATTCTTTTTATTACCCTAATCATGAATAATGACTACCTGTCTGGTGGAAAATGCAAATAAAAAACAAAGTTTTAAACTGCAGTGAAATATTTTAGAATAGTTAAAAAGTCTGCAACCTATCTCTTAGGTACTTTCGGCATGAAACAGGCACATCCGATGCGCCCTGACCGCTAAGAATTAAGATCTAATGACTGTGTGCGCAGAGGGACCAATGGGTGACCCAGGGAGGCACTGACCCGCTGCCTTTGGAGGAGGAGCACTGCTCCATGGTGGAGGTGACGGAGGAGGACATCCAGAACTCTGTGAAGTTCGTCCCCAGCCTCTCTGCTGTGGTAAGACATGCAGCGCAACATTCAATTATTTAAACCCCATTCATGGATTTGACACTTGATCCAAAATGCTGCAGCAAGAGTTCTGATGAAAATCAACAAAAGGGATCATATTTCTCCAATTTTAGCTTCCCTTCATTGGCTTCCTGTTAAATCAAGAATATAGAATTTAAAATTCTTCTTCTAACGTATAAAGCCCTTAATAATCAAGCTCCATCATATATCAGAGCTCTGATTACCCCGTATGTTCCCAACAGAGCACTTCGCTCTCAGACTGCAGGTCTGCTGGTGGTTCCTAGAGTGTCTAAAAGTAGAATGGGAGGCAGATCCTTTAGCTATCAGGCTCCTCTCCTGTGGAACCAACTCCCAGTTTTGGTCCGTGAGGCAGACACCCTGTCTACTTTTAAGACTAATCTTAAAACTTTCCTTTTTGACAAAGCTTATAACTAGAGTGGCTTATGTTGCCCTGACCTACCTATGGGGATGTGCTTCTATGGGCTTAGGCTACTGGAGGACATCAGGATCTATTTTTCTCACTCTATCGAGTTCTACTGTTCTTCAATTATGCATTCCTTGTCATCATTTCTGCTTATAACTTTTTGTTCTCTCTCTTTTTTTTCTTCATAGTAGGTACATCTGGTCTGGCGTTCTGTTATCTGAGACATCATCCAGAGAAGACAGCTCACCCGCTATTATCATCTAATATAGAACAGATTACTGGATCAATGTTTGCTTCTGTGCTTGTTTGTCTCTCTTGTTGTGTCTCTGCTCTGTCTTCTGTAACCCCCAGTCGGTCGAGGCAGATGATCGTTCATACTGAGCCCGGTTCTGCTGGAGGTTTTTCCTTCCCGCTAATGGGTGGTTTTTCTTTCCACTGTCGCTTCATGCTTGCTCAGTATGAGGGATTGCTGCAAAGCCATGGACAATGCAGACGACTCTCCCTGTAGCTCTACGCTTCTCCAGGAGTGAATGCTGCTTGTCGGGACTTTGAAGCAATCAACTGGTTCCCTTATATAGGACATTTTTGACCAATCTGTATAATATGATTGATTTTGACTTTGTAAAGTGCCTCGAGATGACATGTTTCATGAATTGGCGCTATATAAATAAAATTGAATTGAATTGAATTGAACTTGTAGCAGCACAGTCACACATACCAGAATGTAACAAAGAGCAGCAGCATTGAATGGCCTGGTTCACCAGTGGCTTTGCAAAATCTGGGCAAGGATACTGAAAAAAGAAATGTGCAAATGCAGAATAGCGCAAATCATTTTGTACTATTCTGGATTTGCACAGAATAGTATGATTTAGTACATTTTCACGATGCAGATTTTTGAACAACTGTATTAGCTGGTGTCACTCTCCTGTTAGTTGTCTGTTGTGGAAATAAATGAAAATTTCTGGTGTATTATTCACTGAGCACATTGCACCGTGTATATGAAGATGCAAACACACCCAATAGGTCCAACAGATGGAGTTCTACCTGTCTCTGCATCAGGTTGCAGTTGTCATAGCAGGTGCAGATTGGATCAAAGAGGATAAAGAGGTAAAGGGTGGTTCTTCTAGATTCATAAATGATGTAGATGTTTTCAGCAAGCTTGGGAGAGTATTAATCTTACCTTCTCTGGCATCCCTGCTCTAACCATCGCCCCTACAACTTTAACCATCGTCAAAAACACACACTTTCTGCAGACAGTATTTATTTCACACAACCTGCGTGTTGCACACAGCACTGGTCTTTTAGTATATGGCTCTAAATGCAATGGTGACAGTTCTGAATCTTAAGTATGGGCAGATTTATAACTGGATGAATGCATAACCACTCATTTAAATGCAGGCAGACTACATCAGTTGAGAGTGATGCTGTTTGCCAGGCATTTCCACAGCTTTAGCGTGAATAAAACCTCTTTGTGTTCCAATGTGCATTACGGACAGGCATAGTATACATGCCTATACTGTGTGTGAGCTTATACATCCTGTGTGAGCTTACTGTTTACTATTTAGCATCATGTACACCTGTGTCCTATACCTGTGTACAATGCAGCTTTAAGCTGCGATGCTTGCATTGTTGAGAGGGATTTAACAGCTTGCTGGGGCTTTTGAATGAAGGTGATATGTGTAAAAGTACATATTTACTATTTTTTTATCCACTATCTCCAACTTACACATTATTTTTTTTAAAGATATTGGACATTTTTAATAAATTAATTCCTAACTTCCTGGGGTTTTTTCCCCAATAACTATATCATTCAGATTGTTTTCTTCTGTTACACCTTAACTGAGCAGAGCTGTCCGCCTAAAAGGAAAGTGGAGCATTTGCACCTTATTGTGCTGTGTTTGTTTCAGATCTTGGTGAAAGCGATGCTGAGGAAGCGCTCGTTCAGTAACCCCTTTGAGTGCCCGAGCAGGCGAGAGGAGAGATCCATGTCTGCACCTGGCAGCCTGCTCATGTAAGAACACACAGTCCAGCCAGCAAGTCCCATCAGCGCTCCTACATATTTAATACTCTCATATCCCCTCCTTGAGGATAAACCAACACTATCCCGGTCCTATTTCCGTTGTAGTCTGACATTCTAACATTCACCTGTCTCCTTTTCCCGCACTATCAGGTTACCTTGCTCTCAGTCTTCCTGCAGCACCTGCTGTTTTGTGTTGCCATAGCACCATAATTTAGTTTTTACATTGTATGCAGTAGAGCTTACAGCTTTTGTAAGTATGCTTTTTTTTTAAAGTGAAAATCACCTCCAGCTTTTATAGCCAGAAGGATTCAGAGTGACACTGAAGGATGCAGAAAGGGTAGTGTATGACGCTGACCTTGGATTTCCTGCTCCATGAGCAGAACGCATCGCGCAGGGAAACGGTTGATTGCCTCATCCCATCATGCAGTTTCCACATACATAGCCACAGCAAACTGGGGCATCCGTTGCTGCCCTCCGTTGTGCCGAGAGCGCCCCTGGGACAGCGGTCCGTGTATAGGTGCCCAGTTTATTTATCTGGAAGATGAACCTCAGCAGCCTGCTACAGTCTCCAACTGTGACGAGTGTATTAGATGAATTCTTCCCTTTCTGGGCTGAGGCTTGCTCTGCACTGCAGAGAGCTGCTATGTAAAGGTGAAGGCTATTTTCAAAGACAAAGTGGAAAAACTAAGAGAATTCTGCCCCCTGCTGGCAGACAGAAAGAAAATCCTGCATGTTGATAATGTACACTGGCAGGCCCTCTGAAGTACTGCTGTCATGCTTTACATTATGCAAGCATTAACTAAAACACCAGATGTTTAAAGTTGTGATGGAACCTTTAGAGTGTTGATTTAGTTACATTTAAAATCTAATTTTCCATTAAATAAGTGAGGAGCGCAGCAACAGGCTGAGTCACATTTCAGGTGCTCTGGAGTGTGACTGCGCTTTGTCAGACGGATGATTCCTGCCATCTTGGCTTCCTGATCTAATTTTTCATCATATTTACTCGTAGATACGACATGACGCAATCGGCACAACAGATATTTTTAGTCTGCCCTCCTCAGGTATTACATCTGACTGAGTCTTGTATCTTTTTTTTTATCTCTTACTTCATTCATCCGTCTCTGTTTAAACCTTTTATGATGCCGACGCAGTGTAGTCATGCAAAGCTTCAAACAGAGAACATGGTCGTTTAGAGTGGCATCCAGTTTGAAGCGTTTTAAAAGTCATGTCGGTTGTTTAATCCAACCTGTCAGGTGGTTGGGGCCTCCTCACCTGTCGGCATGTCTCCGCCCACTCATCTGTGATCTCTCTGTCTTGTCTCCCACTTTACTGCAGGGACTCGTGGCCCTTCCGTCCCTCTTTAAAACTGCACCCCTCACGCAGGTAACCCCTTGTGGCACATCTACCAGCACATTATCACCCCTGCTCGGCTCTCGCTTACAGAAACTGCAGAAGTGTTTCTACCTCTTGCACCTTTTACCACATTTTGTCACATTACAGCTGCAAAGGTAACTGGGTTTTGGGCGATAGACCAGCACAAAGTAGTACACACATGTGAAGTGGAAGGCAAATTGTAACTGTTTCAAAAGTTTTTTTTTTGTACTATTTGCCATTCAGGAGACTTCTGAAGCCAATCTGTCGCGCTGGGTTTTGTTTTGAGTGAGGGGAAGGGAGCTAATTCATCCCGCACCTTTCAGATTTTCTTTTACAACAAATGTTGAAAACATATCATTTTCCTGATATGTGATGATTATGCACTGCTTTGTTTAGGTCCATCACACAAAAATGAATACCTTTTGTTGTAATGTGACATAAGGTGACAAACTTTCAAGGGATTTGAATTATTTTCCAATGCACCTTACCTCCATCATGAGAGGTGCTGCAGTTGCTTCTTCCCAGCTGTCATCTCAAAGATACTCCTGCCCTGTCCCTGCTGCAGCTCTATGGTAGCTCCTTTCATGCATGGCGCCTCCATCATTCTGCTTCACCTGCTTCTCTGTCCCTCTCTGCCGTTCGCTGAGTCTTCAGAGGCCATTTAGGTCTCTGCCCTCTCTGCAGCTCTCCAATGCTCCAGATCAGTGGCACAGTTCCTGCTCATCTTCTCTTTATCTCCCGTTCTTTGTTTAGAAAGAGCAGCGCGGGGGATGGACCCAGAGAAGGAGAGCTGGAAGACCTGCACGAAGACGAGCCTTTCTCTTGAGGTTCAACGGGGCCCCGCTTGGAAATGGAGCTTCATCGCTTCACGCTCTTTTTGCTTAAAACACTGTGCACTCATGCCTTCAGCCAGCGGTCAGTTCAAATCAGTGCCACAGCGAAAAGGCTGTTTTGTACATAAGCAAATCTTTAAATGTGAAATATTGCTCGCCAATGCTAAAGCTTACTCAGCCGCCAGCTTCTTATTGGCTTCAAACAAACTCTTTCCTTTCTGCTGCTCTTTCTGGATTTCTGAGCTCAACAGCTAAGTGATGAGACTGGTACCAGTGACTCGGTGAGCGCAATTTTCTGGGTCGTTACTTGTTCTGGTTAATGTTGCAAGAAAAGACAAGCTTGTCCGACTGGTTTACACACTGAAGCGAAAGACAAAGTCTTTCCTTTTTATGTCCGTGCATGTTGTTTTACAAGTCCTCATTGTCAGACGCGTGTGAATCTGTTCACAACTTTCCTCACTGACTTCAGCATGTTAATGACACTGGATCGTCTCTTCAGTGAACTTACAGGGCTTCTGACTGCTGATCCCAGATCAGTCTTTTTTATATATTAAAGGTATCTCTGGGCTGATCCTGTATTACTGTCGCAGCCCTTTCTCTCACCCTGGTGCCATCTGTAACGTTCACGAAGAAGCAGGATCAAAAGGTTTCATGCTGCTTTCATGGACCTCAGCGGCCAAGTTCTGTGAAAAACACCAAGCAGAAGGGACGTTGGCTTTGCTATGCATGCACACGTTTAACGGGACTGCTGTATGACCAGGAATTACTCACGTTAGCAGGTTACTTCAGTCATCTGTTATTATTTCTGCTGTCAAACACCAGTTCTCTCCCTTAATGTCATGCTTTTGTGTAAATAACAAAAATAACATTTTAAAATGCATAATTCTGGATGGCTGATACAAAATGAGAGGGAACAGGGTTTTCTCCCTTTTTTTTTCTTTTTTTTTGCAATGCACGGTTTGGAGGCACATTTTTCGGCGTTTTGTCTCCAGCATGAATACGAATATTGAACTCCTGCAGTGTTGGAACTGTAAATATGTTATACATAAGGACATTTCTTTGCGTTTTTGCTCAGGATTTTTTTTTTTCTTCTGTGGACTTTCTAGTGTCCAATAGACACTTTTTTTTATCTTTATATCACCATACAATTCTGAGATAGAGATGAGACTCTTAAATGAGAACAGATACATTGCCTTGCCAATTTCAAAAATAAAAATATGAGCTTTACCTTCCCCTAACGTTTACTGCCACTGGTAATGTTCACTCAAACCCTTACTGAACTGCTTGGCTGACCTTTGAAAAGATGTACTAAACTATTCCTGAGGGATGAAGTGAAGGTGATTAACCAACACTCTGGAATCACAAAGCGTGACACGCACTGCTGGTTATTCAGGGCAGTTGGCTCTGCAGGCTCAGCTGTACAGTAGGAATGTCATGATCCAATCATTAGCATCGGCCCAAGGTCCCGATCGGGTAACTAGAGCTTACAGGGTCCCAAACTAAAATCAACTCCTGCACTCCAGCGAGATAAGCAGCAGCAATTTGCGCAGACAAGTAAAAAAAAATAGCCTTCTTTAGTTTGGAAGCCTTTTAAAGCTTTGCTACATGCTATAGTCATTGTTTTTGTTAAACTAACCAATCTGGGTATTCTGTAAAAAGTATTTTCACTTTAATATTTTTTGTCATGGCTACTACAGCATCTCATGCGTCATGTGACCTGCTTTGAGTCAGACATGATGAAGCTGGCTCCATCTTAGGTGAGGGAGGCCTCTGCCAGGAGATGTCGTCCATCTATCCAGTCCTCCTCTCCTGCTTATACGAGATCGGGTCACAGGGGCAATCAGGTCAGAAAGAAAAACACATAAATTCCTTTCTTCAAGTCAAACTACTCAATCACATGGCGTTAGCAGAACAGAAGAGATACCAGGTCCCTCCAGCTAAACCAAACAAAACAAATGCCCAGAAGGCACCCTGTGATGCCCCAGCCACAATACTAAAAACACAATCTCATTGTGGATGGGACCTTGTAATGCAGATTAAATGTAGTGTTATTTCACTCTTTAAAGCTGCTGAGTTTTTAACCATGTACATGTCCTGGATTTTATTCAAGGATTGGGGACTTTATCAGCACTTATAATTTTTTTAAATGACTGATTGGTATCAGGAACAAAAGATCCTGATCCCAACGACATAGTTTGGATATTATTTTTATTTCCCTGTACAGACTTCAAGCATCTCAGCATCAGGCTAAAGCTCATGTCGCCAACAGCGACACTTCTCTTTCCGGGCCAGTACCATCAAACATCCAGTGCTGCCCTTTATGTTCTCCCATCTGGACCTCAGAAATCCACATTAAGAGCAGAACTCAAATCACGGAGGGCAGACACTGAACGTGATTTGTGTCATTTTGTGATTCAAGGGTTTACAGAACTACTCACGTCCTCCACTTGATTACCAAGTGGATATTGGAGAATGTATTACATGCTTGTTGTTTTGACCTTTAATTAGGAGTTTATGTGTCCGCTTGCATGGTGACTTCTAAAGAAGGGCTCTTTAAACCAGCTGTAAGTTTTGCTGCATTTATTTGCTTTAACCCTGTTTTAAAGACACTTGTCATTCATTTTGTGTATTTCTTAAATCTATAGTAGTATCTTTCTGCGCAGTCAGTAAGACAGCTGCATAAGTGTGGACATATTTTTTGACTTGTTGCACTGCCAGCAAGCACCCATACCGCTTGATCTTGCATCTATATTTTAGATGAAGTTGAGCTGAAACACAGCTTACTACAAACGATTGCACTTTGTCACTTACATATTTAATGCACAGCTATGTCTACAGGCTACATACATACAGTTGCCATTATGTACAGTTTGTGAGCTGACGGTTCATCTGTAAAAGACCATATTTACTGTGCTTTTTGATGCTTTCCTCTTTGCGATCGATCTGCATGTCACTAGCTGCTGTTTAAGAATTTTTTCACAAATTTCTTCTTTTTGTGTAATGCCAAAAAGCACATGTTGAAACACTGAGCAGGGTGCAGCGTACCGGCACGGTCAGAGGGGGAAGCGTTGGGAACGGGATCTCCTGTGATTGAGTCCAAATACAAAAATTTTAACACGAGTCTGTGACATACTTCTTTGTTTAATTCCCCTCATATGTTGACTCTGACTTGTATGCCCTCTTGTTTTATATCATCAGTAGAAAACCAAAAAGAAATTCTCAGTGTATGGAAGGAAGTTCCTTAGGTTCCCATCTCTCTGGTGGCTTTTGCACTTCTAAAATACGTTCAGAATCTTGGGATGAAACTTTTTTTTCTTACTTTGAAGGAATTGCTTGGGAATTTGGAAGGGAAATGAAAGTTATGTGTAGTTACTGTCTTACAGTAGATACCTCTTAGTACCTTCCTTCAGAATAAATCCAAATTAGTAGGTCTTGCGGGCTGAAGGTAAAGGTTAGTCCCAGAGAGGTCAACCCAAAGCTGACATCTACCATCTTAAACCAGCTCCAGTCCCAAAGCGGTACATGGGAACACTATTTTAAAACCATTTATACCATCATCCCATTTACTTTAGACGCCTGCTTAGGTAGAAGCAGAAGAGTATTTTCACAGGAAACGGAGGTAGAAGACAGTACACCATCAATGATCTTCCTGTATGAAACACAGACTTAGATACGGGACTATACGGTTGTGTAAAAATTAATTAAAAAATTAATTTAAAGCCCGATACAATTTTAGCGTCTTAAGCATATTTAATTTTATATCAATCTGTCCATAAACACTTTATGGGTCCCCTTCTCAAGAGTTGTTTCAGCATCAGCATTATTGACCATGATTGTGTGCACAGACAAGAAATTTGACTTCAGTTTCACATGCTCACACAGACATTAATAATAAATATAAACATTTGAAGAAATAAAATAAGTGATACATGAAATAGTCTGAGGAAAATAAAGGAATAAAGTTATTTCCTTTATTTTGTGGGATGACTAATGTTCCTGACAGATAAATTATCCATACTGGAAAAACAGCAGATCTCTTCTCAATGTATTTCTTTCAAACAAACTTTGCTGTTGTTTTTCTTCATCTGCTCTGGAACTGGCCTGTCGTTTTCTCTATGTGATGTGTGTTTGGCGCCACCATTGGTTGGGGGTTTTATTGCTCCTGCTTGCACACAGACGTCTGTCGAGAACATAGCACACCCTGGCGGCAGGTAGAGATGACAGAATCTACACCACAGATGGTTTGCGATTGAGATGAAAATTAGAGCGGACAAAAAGACATTTAAAGGTATATAGCCACATTATATTCCTATTAAAAAAATGACGAAAAAAACAACGTTTTATCATGATAAAATAAGGTTACATACGCCAAGCGTCCATCCTGAGCCTAAAAATAACCCCAGCACTGGGCACGATGGGCAGATATAAACAGACATGGCGCCATCTACCAGCAGTACCGCAGAACTATCAGAAAGCATAATAAAATAAAAATGTATAATCACTATTGATAATGCTGAACCAAGCCTGACCCTCTGAAATGCCTCACAGTAAAGTGGCTGCTTGCCGTGATCGAAGACCAACCATTATTAATGAAATAAACCGATCTAACAGCAACTCTAAGAGCCTCATATCAGAACATCACAGAGAAAATTTCCCTTTCAAAAAGGCAAACAAGGACACAGCATCAAGGTTATATCTATTTATGTTTTTACTTCAGACTAAGAAGAGCATTGCTATTACTAAGATCACAGTATAAATCAGAACATTTATCAACTCTGCAGTCACATTCCGGCAGCTTAAAGGCATACTATGCAACATTTTTCAGTTAATTAATGTGTTCCATACCGTTTTGGATGATTAAATGAGTCATTTCAGGTTGAACAAAGGTTTTCTCGGCCGCCCTGGTGGTCTGTGGGGGAAATACCGCACTTGCAATTGCAGGAGCCCTCGGCCTGCGCCCACAGGCTCGGAATCTCGTGCAAGATCGCGAGAGTCGGTCTTGCTTTACGGCGAGAACTGCTACACGCCCCCAGTGAAAGGCATGCTCTTTGCTAGCGCAGTGGCGATATCTGTGCAGTTATCATGGCGGAACCGGCGATAAAACAGCGAAAGCCCATGTCGGAGCAGGCAAGAAAGAGGAAAAGGGCTGTGGACAGAAAGAGGAGTCGTACATGGGTGAACATCGGGCAAGCTTTTTCCCGAATGGCGAGAGCTAAAAGAAAGAGAAGGCTGCAAGGCCGACGCGGACCTCGCGTTTCTGCTGATGCGATTGTAAGTAACATTGTAGGGTTTCCCTCATGCTACCGCCTCCCAACATTCCTAAAAAAAAACTAACTCGATATGCGCGCAAAGCTTGTCTCCCCCCCGCTCCGCCGGTCGCGCAAAGCTTGTCTCCCCCCCCCCCGCTCCGCTCCGCTGGTGATCGGCGTAAAGCTTGTCTCCCCCCCCCGCTCCGCCGGTCGTCCGGTAAGCAAATTCCTAGGGGAAACACTGCATTGGAATGGTTTCTCTCTCTCTCTCTGTGTACATGTTCATACTTTCATTGTGTTAGTCATTGTTTGTACTGCCGTTTTTTTCGACTTTTGTATTCGTTGCGTTCGCCTGTCTGCTAAGCTCAAAACAACCGCGCCTGGCTTGACGGAGAAACCAGTAGAACAGCTGAGCATATTTACGACAGTGCACTTTTACTTTCGCCCTCTGGGGGGAGCCTCGCTGGAAAATCAACCCCGGTTGCATAGTATACCTTTAACTTTAGCTTCCACTTCATGGAATATCAACATTTATACTGTATTCCCAGCCTTTTCCCTCTTGGAAATATATATTTTTTGCGTTTTTTCCCCCCCTACTGGATCTTGGACCATTGTTTCTATTACTTCGTTGGGAGATGCTAATAACTATTAGCTGCTACCTGGGTTATCCCCTGCTGTGCACGCGCAGTATCGTACTTCTGTTGTTATTGTAAATAAACACGAACGGCTTTATTTACTAATAAACTCAATGAAAACAAAGAATAAAATGGCAAAATAGTAACTAATATGCCAGCAGGATGTGATAATCTTTCATACATTTTGTATGTGACCAGAGTGAGTTACTGACATATAAATTTAAAAAGTGTCAACGTGGCAATGCACCTTTAATGCTCATTACATTGCATACTTTTTTTTCTCTGTTCTAAAAACTTGTTGCAATATGCAACAGGTAAGGGAGCTTTTAGTTATAATAACTTCAAAGAATCTCTTGGAAAAAAATACAAATTATCCCTTTAAAATGTAATTTCTGTCCTGATGTCTGTCATCTATGCCTGCTCTCTCTGTTTTACGTCTGGTTCACATCTGAATGTGCTCGCTCGCTGAAACCGAAGCGTATCATCTCTCTTTGGAATGCAGTTACAATGTAAATATGTACCAATATAAATAAGCTATTTTTTGCATGCTTTTTGTACTCCTCAAAATGGCCAGAAACAATAAAAAAAATACCCCGTGAACACCTGAAAGTTTGTCTGTTGCTCTTTCAGTAAAGCAGAAAGCAGAAGAGTTGGACAACTTGTTTATTTTAGTTAAACTGTTCATCACGTATCTACACCTAGGATGGATCTCTGTGGTGTCAAATGCAAACACTAGTTTCGTCTGTTTTTATTTGCAATGACAGGGACACTGACGGAGATGACGTACGATTTGTGCACACACAGAACACTGAAGTGCCACATCTTCCTCTCTCGTCTGTTCGTTTGCAGGCATGGTTTAACATGAGAAGGTTACACCCATCTTGGGAACAACAGGGTAACACCCCAAAAAAAAATACACACACAGCTCGGATGCGGATGGCTCGTCTTAAAACACACATTACAGTGACTCGTGTTGGTTTTGGAGTGGGAGGAGGTCCCTGGTTGAAGATGCTGCTGAGGCTCGGAGAGAAATGTCATTTCCTTTCTCAGGAGTCCATCCAGAGTGGGTGTGTGCGTGTTTGCCTCCATGTGCCATGATGTTTCTCCTGTGCAGTTCACTTTATAAACCAGCTTGGACACTCACTCGTTTGCTCACAGATCACTTCTGCAAAGGGGTGGAAAATGAAAGCCATCAGCCATCACTTAAATGAAATATTGCAGTCTTTATGTTTCTTCTGTCTATAACCTTTACTGTAAATACCTCTGCCTCTGTGCTTCCTGCCTCTGCATCAGTATCCTGTTGGACAGAAGCCGCACAACAGAACAGGGACCATTTAAATCTCCACTGTGAACCTCTTCTAATATAGAATATGTTAGAAGTAAACGGAATCGGCTCTAAGGTCCTGGCTTTGTCTTGCACTCACATTGGACTTGTCTTGTGCTTGTCTTGAATTTGCTTCGAGGGTGTAATGGGCGTTAGAGTCTAAATCGTAAGACTCACTGTCCTGCTGTAAATACAAAAGGTTCTGCCTATTTTAGTGAAAGGGATGGGACTTCAGGATGGGGGAAGGTTTTTAACTAGGTTAGGTTTTCAGATGGTTTCATGGTAGGAGAGGTAAGGAGATCATTGTTTGATCACTGGCTATACCATACTCCACAAAGACAGCCCTGCGTTGGTCTCCAGCATTATGAGAACAAACTGCAATCATCTGTTGCCTTTAATCTGAATATGGTTTCTCTGGATCCTATAATTGTGTAATACCCCAAACAGGCATAACATTATGACTGCAATAGAGTATTTGTTGCACTTTTGCTGCCAAAATTTCCCTGACCCATCGAGACATGGACTCAACAAGACCCCTAAAGGTGAACTGTGGTCTCTACAAAGATGTTAGCGGTGGATGCTTTTTAGAGATCTAAGATGGGTCCTTTTGTGAATTGGATGCATTTGTCCAGCACATCACACAGATGGTTGATGTGGGGAATGAGCTACAAGGTCAAGTCAATACCTCCAACCATTACTGAACCATGGTTGCTTTGTGGCGGGAAGCATTATCCATCTATTTCCATGATAAAGGCTACAACCTACATACTTTTCGGACAAAGGTAAAGGTAGTAAATGTTTTCAAATGAGCTTTTGACACATGAGCTTTCTTTCCCTATGTGAAAGAGTACGTAATAAAGAAAACCTGCTTGATAACATCTAGTCAAAAAGATTACAAAAAGCACCATAATATAACCCCATCTAAAGGAATTCAATAACAGATGTGAAGCAAAGCCAGTGACATCTGTTCAGTGTCATCTAAAGGACAGCAGCCCTAACTTGTCTTAGTTAAGTTCGGAGTTCATGATTCTACAAAAAAGGACGAGACTGTTCAAAAATGGCATTGATGGGAATTTTGAACCCGAAGCCCCTGCTGACGGAAACTAGCACAAAGACCCACGACCCATCTCACATTTGCCAAAAGGAACTTGATGATCCTCAAGAACTTTGGGAAAATATTCTGTGGACTGAAGAGATAAAAGTGGAACTCTTTGGAAGGTGTGTGTCCTGTTGCATCTGGAGCAAAACCACTACAGCATTCAGAAAAACATACCCACAGTCAAACATGGTGGTGGTAGTGTGATGGTGTGGGGCTGCTCTGTTGCTTCGTTACCTGGACTATTTCCCTGATTATCTGAAAATGAATTCTGCTCTCCCCTGAAAATCCTGGGGGAGAACTCCAGCCAGCAGTTTGTGACCTTAAGCTCATCTGCACTTAGGTCCTGCTACAAGGATATTTATCCAAAGCACACCAGGAAGTCTACGTCTGAATGGCTCAACAAAAAGAGGTTTTGAAGAGACATCTAACGCATCAACCTTGAGCACAAAATGCCAACTGATGATTCCTTTATCACATTATTTAACGGGTGCTACAAAAAGAGGTAAACCGGGTGAATCTTGTCACCTGTCAGTGGTCATAATGTTATGCTTGACTGGTGTATGTGGCGTTCAATGTCCAAAAGGTGTTCAGAGTAAAATTTGACTTTAAAATCTCCCTATAAGGGCTGGTGTCAGTAATAGTCTCACTGCTGCCATCTTGTGTTCGACCTAAAGAAAACAAGTATAAAATAGAATTTACCTGTGTGTGTGTGTCTGTATATTTGAATTTCATGTTCTTGTAAAACTCCCTTTTTGGCAGCAAATAAAGCAGCACCAAGTCACAAACCACAGTTGCCTGCAGATAAAGAGAATTGTGCATCTGTTTAGTTTGTGTGTGACTCGTTTACTGTTGATGAAAACTTTATTCATGTGGGTATAATCCAAGCAGCAACATACCACTCCAAAAATCCCCACGCCGGAGCCTATTGCTGTGAGAGTTGGGATTATGTCGAATTTTCTCGCCTTTAAAGGACACAGCTCCGGTTATGCACAGCTCACCTTTCTCATTTGTTAATGGGAAATTCATGGAAATGAATATGTCTTTACTCACCAGTGACTTCACAATGATATCAAACCTGATGCCAAACACTTTGAGGAGGGTTCTCTTGGGAACTTTATCTTCCATATAATGCTTTGCATACCTGTAAACGATCAGAGAGAGTGACAAAATAAGGCCTCGCTCCATCTACTTGTTTTTTTAGTTTTTATATATATATATATATATATATATATATATATATATATATATATATATATATATAATTTTCACTCATAAGCTAAGTAAGAAAACGTGCAGAATTAAGGTATAATTAGCACCCTTCAATCCAATGAGTGTGCTTCAATAGAGCATTGTGAAGCTGGCGAACATATTGAAGCACTCTAAATGAGCAACAAATATCAATAGACTGTGTTAAGCTGCATCACTGAGACAAGTAAACATGAGGTTCAAACAGTCTGAAGTCAGCAGATTGAGGCAGGATAATATCAGGAGCAAACAATGACTTAAGTCCAGTCAATAAAGGGAGCAGTAAAGGATGTTTGTTTGATGACAGAAAGCATGGTTTGGCCAACTGATTGGAAATAAATCGCTCTTCCTTCTTTCTACAGTAAAATTCAGAGCTATGGAACCTGGTGGACAACAGACCAATGCTAATTATAGTGTTAATTATACTCAATAATTTATTTAAATAGTTCTCCTTTTTTTTGCTTTGGATTAAACAAACCTCAGAGGATTTGATGATGTTTGAACCAGCTTTTGGTGTGGTTAGCATTATTGACTGTAAACATTATGCTTTGTGTGTTCTCTAGAGAATCCCCATCCTCTGGGATCAAAAAAAATAAAAATAAAAAATATGCCAGCATTCCCAAGTCCAGCATGTTCCATAACATATGGAGACTGTAAGCTTAAAAGGATCAAACAGAGCAATTCTGCTTTGCCTATGTTCAGCCTTCCAGTTATTTGCTGAAAGTAGCTCTAGGTACTTTTTAATAATCTATTCCTGCTTCAAACGTCTTTACTATGTTCTCCCTGACCCGCAATGCAGTGTTCCTTGGTCTACATGACGCTTTTTGTTCTCTTATGTTCTCTAATAAACATCTGAGGCCACAAACAGAACAGATGAGTTCACATTGATATTAAATTACACACAGGTGGACTCTATTCACTGGGTGACTTCTAGAGGAAACTGGTTGCAAGAAATTTAATTTGGGAGTGTCAGAGTAAAGAAGGCTGAATACAAAACGCCTGACGCAGTTTTATTTGAAAAGAAGTGCTGTATTGTTTTTCTTCCATTTCACAATCATGAAGTTGTGTTTGCCTTTCACTTAGAATCCCAATAACATCACACCAGTTTGTGGCTGTAGTATAAAGAAAATGTGAAAAAGTTCAAGGTGTGTGACTACCTTTGCAAGGTCCCGCATAAGCAGCAACACGAGAGACTTTTTCCTTCAAACCAAAATGTTACATCTTTCTGAAAGGAATAACTCGCCTGAAGTTCAAATGGATGTAAATTATGTGTTGGATGTATTATCTCACCTGAAATTGTAGCCAATCGATGCACTGGCATCAACATCAGTGGGGTTTCCGTAGAGACCGTGAAAGTTGTACTCTGGCTTACAGTGTTTAACATGAAAGTCCAGGTTACATGTCCAGTCAATCACAATACCGATGGCCCCTCCCTGCCCAACAAGCACAAAATGTAAAGGTCCACATTGCAACAAGACAAACAGACAATTCACATGCAACTGTGATTACGCAGAACATAAAGCTGCTTCTTCTCGATTAAATGAGTGTTTTTCTTTAACTGGAAATTTACCTCTTGGGCTAAATTTTCAAAGCTGAAGCCAGACAGTTTCACTATGTCTCCCAGTTTGAATATAGGGCAGAGTGGAGCGTCCTCTGGATGGTAAAGACATTTGCTGAGGTAATCCTTATTAATTTCCTCCACCAAATTACTCCTGCAAACAATTCAGCATGAGGAAAAACAGCTGATCATGGTAACCACTTAATCTTGGCTTCAAAATGCAGGTTTCTGTATGTAAGACTGATTTGTTCAACTTTTTATCATAGCTGATGTTCAGGTAATTCCTAAAAATCTCAGACCTAACCAAAAACACTGAAATGATTTTGGTTTTCTAGAATCAGACCACTGATGTACTGTTTACACATGTTCACCAGAGCTCAATTAAGGGTTTGCAAGCGTTATTTGATTTATATTGCTTTATGAACATATTAGTATGCTCTGGATTTCATTTGGTAGAACGCAAATGAGATCCATCACCTTGTGACGTAAAATAAGGGGAAAGTTATGGAGTTTTTGATGAAAAGTGTGTAGTTTTCTGCAGACATCAGAAGAGGAGGACTGGAAGAGAAAAAAAGGAAAGAAAGTCAAAACACTGTTTCTGTTGTTTCGGGACTTGTCAAATGCCACAGAAAATAATTAGAAAATTCACTTAATAGCACTTTTAAAATGATCAGGGTCCAAGCAGAATCTATACCGGTTTCTTTCAATTTAGATGATTATGCTAAAAGAATGTGAAGATTTGACAGTGGGACCTTTCATGTTTTGAATATACTTTTATATAAAATGCATTGTTTTCATTTCAGTTGGATTCAGAGTATAAATTGCTTAAATATAGACATAATTAGTCTGAACCTGATGCAAGATGAGATTTATTCAATCCATTAAATCTAATAACTGGCCACAAATCATGCTTACTCAAACCAATTGTCATGATGCTGATAATTAAATTTAATATTTTTTTACACAGACAATTCATTTGCAGTTTTGTAAAATGTTAGAGGTTCTGTCAACAACAGGATGATTTCAGCCTGCTGTGTGGTTTCATTTTGGATTTTGTCATCTTCAGTCCCTTGTAAAAGTATTCAAACCAGGTGAACTTTTTCACATTTTGTCATGTGATAAGCCACAGACGTAGATAAGTATCAGGGTATTTTATTTGAATTTTATTTGTTTGACCAACACAATGACCAACACAATGAAGCAAATAGTTGTGAAAAATATTTCTAATGTTTTTTCCAAACAGAAAATCTGAAAAGTGTGTATTTGTGTCTTCCATTGGATTTAATTTCCTCATTATGACAGAAATGCCCAGCAGATGGCAGCAATGTTGTATCTACCGCTTCACAAAAAGATGCTTTTGTTGACGGTGTCACTTGCTCGTTGCGTTTTGCATTAGACAATGTAGCCCCCTTGAAAAAGAAGGTGATTATTCACAGGAAGCTGGCTCCCTGGTTTTCACCCACCGACAGTGTTTCTTCCAGTATTGCCCTATATTTAGCTCTTTACATATTCCCATAATTCTTACCAGCTTCTCTGTCCCTGGGGAAGAAAAGCATTCCCATAGCATGGTACTGCCACCACAATGTTTTACAGTTGGAATGATGTGTACAGGGTGATATTCAGTCTTAGTCTTATCTGACCAGAGCACCTTCCCACACAATTGCTGGATCTCCTATGACTTGTGGGAACTTGAAACAGGACATCTTGGCTTTCTCCTAACAGTAGCTTTCTTCTTGCCACTCTACCAAAAGGGCAGATGGGTGGACTGCACTCAAAGCTGTCCTGTCCAACAAACCTCTTAATCCTTCACTGAACACCTGTATTCACACTGAGATGAAATAAAACACATGTGGACACTTTTCTAACTGGGTGATTTCATCCAGGGGAATCCAGGGTAAAGTAAAGGGAGCTAAATACAAAATGTACACCAGTTTACTGGCAGAAATAATTTTCCCTCCGCTTCACTTTTATCTACTACTTCGTTTTGGTCTTGTGGTAATGTAGGCTGGTAATGTGGCAAAATGTAAAAAAGTAAAAAAAGAAAGTCAAAGGATGTGAAGGCACAGTATGTTGACAATGATATCAAAGGGTGCAAGCGCTGTGCAACATGTGTTGGCTCATCTATGCAGACATCACCCCAGTGCATCAGTGATGGCCATGAAGTTGACCAGCGTCTACTCATGGGGTCGAAAAGGTGTTTTTTTTAGGTTTATTTTAAAGAAATAGGTATTTTTTTGAAGCTTCACTTATGTTTGATACCTTTATGTTTTTAATTAAAATAATTTTATATCAATTATCTTTAACAAATTTGGTCATGAAAAAATTGTAGTGAGTAGTATTTGCACCTATGTAGAGGTCTAAGATTATTTGTCTGCATTTTTTCTCTTAGACATTTTATATTTGAGCCAAAGCACATGTAACTGTTTTATCTATATAGCCTAGAAATTTCAGTCAGTTCAATCTTAGTGGACTGAACATCTATAAAAGTTCTGACAATTTATGGCAAACAGTCTGAAAAAAGCATTTGGAAATCAGCAGTGTTTTCAAATAGTGTACTGTACAAAAATCCCGCTTAGCTTTAACCTAAAGTACCACATTTGGAAGGTTTACTCCTAAATTAATGCCTTTAATACCAGAACAATGAAGTTCTGCTGTGGATAATTATTCAGCAGTTTTTAAAAGGATCGTTTGAATGTTGACCACTGACCATAAAAGGCTTATGTAGGTTGTTTAATGTGAAATAACAGGGCCTTATTTTCTTTGCGATGAGCGTTGCTCCTAACAAAAGGTAAATAATGCTATATTATCATCCTCCTATGCATTTTACATTGTAGCATACAAATTCTGAGAACCAGCTGAGCAAAATTGCAGCTCTCACACCACATGTATACAACGCATATGCTCCACTAATGTAGAATTATACAGCAGCTACTCAATATCACATCAAATGCCCAGTAATGATATTTAATCTCATGTAACATTATGACAGAGCTCTGTCTGCACTGATAAAGATTCGCCTGGATATGCTGAATACTTTGAATGGAAAGGGAAACTGACCTACTTTCTATATAATTTTACTTATTTCTATACATATAGCATATGACTGATACATTTTTCAATATAACAGCATACATAGCAAGGTAGGAAACATGGCAACAGCGTATAGCTCCCTCAAAATGATGTGCCTAATTTCTAATCATCCCATCCTTTAGTTTTTACATGACATCTTCAAGAAAATAGCTGATCTTTTAGCACAAAATAAATAAATGGTGGATTACCTACTGCAGATCTATACTACTTCTAGTGTGTTGTCAAAAACAGAATATAGTTAAGCAAACCCCAAACCAAACAAAGCCATGATACGAGCTCAACAGTGAATTTGGTGATCTCTTCCACCTTTAGATACAGTAAGTCACATTTGCTGGGCAGGACTTGTAAGAGCAATATGAACATACTACAGGTTAAAACAAACAGTTTTTCTGCTTGGACCCCAACAAGTTGAAGAATTTTGAGCTTCCACGTACCTTGGTACAGTGTGATCGTCCTCAACTGGGCACCAAGCTAACACCTCACAGGTTTTTGTGGTGTTCACACAGACTCCAGTCATTTGTCCTTAGAACAGAAACAGGCAAAATCTCATTATCAGGACAGAACTTCAAACTGGAACAAGAATGAGGCAAAAGTACAGCATGCGCCCCGAGCGGCAGGAAGTAACAAAAACGGATGTCACCTTTAACATTACAGCAGTATAAAACATCCTCTGCCTCCACATTAATCCTTATCTTTGATTAACATCAACAGCAGCAAGCAAGATATAAAAGTGAAGCAGAGCAAATGCTGAAATAGATGTTTTGCTTTATCTTGCACTGATCCTGATACATAATTTCTATATGCATCATTCGCTTTGCTCTTATCACGTCCTCTAATCAGGAGAAGCATGCAGCCGTTTCACCAGCAGGCGCGCGGGCTGCTCAACTGCAGTCTCTGACCTTTCACTGGAGCCCATCGATCTGTTTGGCCACAGGGGCATCCCCACATGCAGGGCCGGATTATACATAAGGGCCAGTGGGCCAGTGCCCAGGGGCACCAACCATGGGGGGGCACCACATGACACATGCTTTAAAAATATATTTTTCATAAATTATTATATTATTTACTTGAAATTGTTGAAAGACCATGCATTATTCGTTTTGTGAACACTGATGTCACAATAATAATAAATGATAAATAAATCAAGATTAGGCTACATGATCTATCACTCCCCCTCCCCAATCTGTCATAGTTGAGCTGGTCCACAAGTACGTGCAAATGTATCGTCTTTTTTAACGCTACAGAAAATTTGAGGTATAGTGCCCAGGGGCACCACATTGTCTTAATACGGGCCTGCCCACATGCTCCCATTTCTACGCGCGCATGGGCAGCCTGCCACTTCTAAACGAACTCTGGCACCTTAAGGTGAATTTGACTGGTCAGAAGCGGACAGATCTAAAGCTTTGAGGTTGATGTGGGATAGTGAGAAGTGTAAAGGCTCAGAACAGAAAGTTGT
This sequence comes from Fundulus diaphanus, assembly GCA_037039145.1. NCBI lineage: Eukaryota > Metazoa > Chordata > Actinopteri > Cyprinodontiformes > Fundulidae > Fundulus > Fundulus diaphanus. Next base: position 16,318,754 of record CM073136.1, on the reverse strand, counting down.
CCACACAAACGGAGGAGAATGCGTTTACGTAACTGCCGTTTGGACTCGTCAGAGGGGATTTCTTTTCTTAATGTCCCTGTGCTGTCATGATATGAGACAGCTAAGATGCACAGCGTTAATCCGGTGTCTGTTAAGGTAGGGCTTTGGGTCTCAATACAAGCAAATATACCAAATGTTTGGTTGCTAAGAGTTATGTTGGTTTCAGTTCCATGGCTAAGAGCGGTCTATGATTTTTATCTAAATGTTTACCTTGGTGGTGGTGTGGGACTCTGCTTCTGGCAGTTCCTAAAAGCCTCAGCCTAGTTTGCAAATACGCAGTTGAGATCAGCCTCTGCTATCCTCAGCAGATAATCAAACAAGACCGCAGGCTTAGTTACTTAGTTAACTCTCATAGGCAAAACAAAACAGGATACTGTTTTGTGTGTAAAAAAAAAAAAAAAAAAAAGCCAGAGATCTGGCCCGATTGGAGTTTCACACAGACGGTTACCCAGAATTTACCGTGCCCCGTACGTTTGTAACTCCCTCCTACACAGTCGGCGTCTGAGGTGCAGTTGTGCTTGCCCTCAAGCTGTTGGGGACAAGAGACTGGGGTCAGTTTGCACGTAACATGTAGGAATGTAAACAAGCAGTCGTGAAGAAGAACACAGACCAACGCTATGGGGTTAAAATGATCACCCATACTGTGACTGCTGCATCATGTTGAATCCCTTGGGTTTATGCAAGCATTTTCTGCTACACATCAACACAGATGACCGATTACAGAAACAGTCTTGGAATGAGCCACAATTTCCGTTTTCTTTGACTATTTTTGGCAGTGTGTAAGAGACAGCCATGGAGGGAGAGAAAGACGAGGGGAAAGAGTAACAAGAAAGCAGGAAGGCTTAACACATACCTCTGGACACTTTCCCATCTTCTGACCTTCGGTGATAATGTAGTTAGTCATTACAACAAAAGATGGGTCTCCCTAAAGGTTTTAGGTTAGTAAAAAAGGAAGAAGAAAATTAATTAAATATTTAAGGTTTAGGAAATTTTGCCATTATATTGCAGAATAAACAATGCAGTTGAGCTATTGGTTGGGTATTCACACCCTTCAAACTTTTTAAAATTTTGTCATGCATTGGGAATTGTTTGTGATAGACCAACACAAAAAAGCACCTGACTGCACGACTCCGGAGGACCTGCAGAGGTCCACAAGTGCCAAGAAGAATGCCACTGTTCAAGAAAGCCCAAATAAGTCCTGTTTCCCGCTTACCATGGCAAACGTGTGGGCGAAGAACGTACTCTGGTCCGATGGGCCCAGAGTGGACCTTTTGGTCCCCATGTTACACAGTAAAATATGGTGCTGGCAACGTCATGCTGTGAAGATGCTTCCCCACCAGGGACTGAGAACTTGATCAGAGATGGTGGAGCTACATGCAGGGCAATCCTGGAATGAAACCGGTTGGAGGATGTAAAGGGACTAACAGAACAATGACCCTAAAGGTGTTGTAAGAGTGGCTAATTTCTGCTTACACTATTTTAATCCAATCTGACAGAGCTAGACCTATTATCCAAAGAATTGACTACAATCTCAGTCTCTAGATTTGCAATAATAGTAGAAACACTAAAGAACTTGCAACTGGATTACAGCAAAAGGTGGTCTATAGAGTATTGACTGAGGGGTACAGAGCAACAAATGCTCGCCATAGTAAGGATTATGCCACAGTTTTCAGATTTGTGTAGAAATCTGAAATCCATCCATTTGACCTCTATGCTCTATTTTGTGTTGGTTTATCAAGGCAAGGCAAGTTTATTTATATAGCACTTTTCAGTAACAAGACGTGCTGTACATGAACAGAAAAACATTGCAGAGGTAATCCCAATAAACCACAATAAAATACGCTGAAGTTTATGTTTTCAATGTGAGGAACTTCAAGAGCTATAAATACACAGAAGTCATTGTATATGCTAATGTTAACTGACATTGTCAGTTAAACCCTATTGTGGTGGGCATGCTAATGTCCAACATTTCCTCATGACAAACTTTGTATCTTAGGAAGTCAAACAAAGATTTTTCCTCAAAACAAAGAGTGTAAACCTGAACAAACTTGACAATCTTCATTTTGCGTTATTTTGATACATTTGACAGCTGGACCAAATCATTACTTTCGTTCTGAATTCTCTCAAGCAGTACCAGATACAACCGCAGGCTACAATGGATGGAAAGAGCTTCTCCTCCCATAGACCCTGCTCTGTGTGAGAGTAGAAGATAAAATGGGGTATGAATCTATCCACGTTACCGGTCCAAATATCTCAAACCGAAGAAGGAGAGACCAGAGCAAAATGGGAGCTGTCTTAACACACGTTACCGTTTGACAGTCAGGCTAGCTTTTCTAATCTGAGGTCTATTTAGAACCGTAGATTTGCTGATCAGAGCTTTGATGATAAGGGTTGTGGTTTAGTTTTGTTTTCCTGAAATTAGCACAGCCTTTGTTGACCAATGGTGCTCGGATAACAAACTGAATGGCTTAGTATTGATGGTGCATTCATGAAGCTATCACTCATAAAAATGACAAATTTTAAGTTGGTCCAAGTCAACAAACAGCTTTTTGTAGGTGGACATTCAAGACTTAGCTGGCTCTGGTTGTTCCATCCACCCATTTTCCGACACACTTATTCCTGCTGGAGTCGCAAGGGGTGCTGGTGCCTATCTCCAGCTGTCAATGGGCGAGGGGCGGGGTACACCCTGGACAGGTCGCCAGTCTATCGCAGGGCGGCTCTGGTTGTGGAAACTCAAAATTCTTTTCCTTGTTCTGCTAGTAAATCCATCATACTATAGCACTAACAAGCTATGCTGACAATTCTTTTTATTGTAGAAGGTGTTCCTGAAGCAAGACGATTCAAAGTTATCCATTTTGAACATCAGCGAAGTGTTTCAAATAAAGTCAGTGTGAGCACAGATATGTAAAAAGCTACAAAAGGAATATTATTTTTAAAGCTGGCATGTTGGCTGTTTTTTCAGGCTACAACATTTCAAGACACTTCAGCAGATAACAAGAAGGCTGAATGTACTGTATGTTTCAGAATATAAGGCACACTTAAAATCCTTAAATTTTCTATAAAATTGAAGGTGCGCCTTATATATGATTACCGTTGCACTTACTGACTGATTTTATGTGGTACAATGTGCTCAAAAATCTATTAAAATGTGTAAGTACGGCTTTGGTAAGCAACAAAACCGCACTGGTCAATGGCTATTCGGAGCATTATGGTACACTGTGTCACTACCTGACTGTAATGTTGAAACTGAAAGTGCATTCATATAAATGCCCCCCACAAACTCAGGCGTAGATCACTCCGTGGAGGTCTGCACGTACAGGTACGTGCACAGCTATATTTTACGACTTCTTGGTAGCAAGAAGTCTTCACATTGAACTGTTTTATATGTGACACAAAGCTTCATACACTGAGCTGCTCCAAGCAGGCGGTCGCAAACACGCGCGGCATCACAGTCCCTCTCTGTTCTGACAGGTACACTGTGTCACTACCTGATCAGACCCCTGAGCTTATGCTAACTGTGCTAGTCATGCTAATTGCCTAGGTTCCAGCAGGCACCTAGAGCCTGCTGGGAAAGAAATGGCTCTAGGTGCTCAGCTAGCTGATCACACATTTTACCATCCGTTCAACCACTTCGTCCCACTGGCAGAAAGTGTGGGAATTGTAGGAATTTGCCACAAGAAATGTAGGCAATAGTACGCTCGACTATGAAGGGTACAAAGCCCGCGGAGAGTCAGCGTGGAATCCATGCAGCTCACAGTATGCGCACAGCACACCCAAGTAAGTGGGAGCCTTTAAGCAGCCTGTGCCCGGAGTATACGTTAGCGACAATAAAACTAGTATGTTATATAAATATAAAAGTTACGTTTATTTTGGCCTTATGTTAGAAACAGGGCAGTGTATTCCAACTACTCTGTCCTCCCGACAGAGACGGATAGAGAGCTGTGTATGTGAAGGGGCGGAGTGATATTACACACTTGGGAAGAGGATTTAGTGCGCCTTATAATCCGGAGCACCTTATTAATGGACAAAGACGCATATAAGCACGTTAATTCACGGTGCAGCTTAGAATCCAGTGCGCCTTATGATAGGATCTCAGAATTAAGGGAATGGTGTGCATTCTTTGGGATAATGGTTTCCAAATTTTCCACCTTCTGACCTGCAAAATCATAGTGAAAGAGGCTTGTGACCTCGACTATTATTCACTGGGTATACAAGCATTACTATTAAGCCATTTAACAACCAAAGGAACATCAACAACAGGTGTATTATTTTATCCATTTGTGACAAATGTTTTATATATTTTTTAACATGTATAGCAAAGATAGGTGTATTATTTAGTAACACGCAAAAGCTGACCTTGAAGATAGTTATACAGGTGCCAAAGCATACACTTCCCTATTCTGAGCAAGCTTTTTTTAAAAGCTTTCAGATGACACATTGGACAAATAACCTTCACCTCAAAAGACTGTCTTCCTGAGGTTGTCCAAATGTTTATGATTAGGAAACTGATTATGAAACTGAAGCTTCTAAAGATGAAGTAATTGTTGTGTTTTCAATCCCGAGTGCGTGTAGCAGACCTCGAAGAAAAACACGGCCTTCATTCTTATGCATACAGTGATATGCTAACATGACAGAACTCTCCCTTTCTAATAGCTAAACAAACGGGAATAAAAACGCAGCAGTTCTCTTTTGGGCTTGCCGGGATAAAGTGTTAAGAAAGCATGTGGCAAAACTCCCCTCCCTGTCCTTTGTGCCTGATGACAACACTGTGGGGCAACTTTGGTGTGGTGACAAGTGCTGACTGAGTCAGTGCAAAAAGATAAAGGAGAGTCAGACGCAAACACAGTAATAGAGTGACTAACCGACACACAGAACCGAGAAGCTGTTTCCAGTGGATCTAACCAAGTCTGGATCAACTTGGATAAAATTTCAAATGTATTCTTTTTATGCACCGTAATAATCAAATCTCCCAGAGATATTTATTTTATTCAAAACGCTCACAATTCGACCCTTAAGATTTAAATGGTAAATAGTCTGTACTTTATAAAGACCTGAGGACCCCAAAGCACTTTACAATACATTCAGTCACCCATTCATTCACACCCTGGTAGTGGTGAGCTACATTGTAGCCACAGCTGCCCTGGAGTAGACTGCCTTACATCGACACCACCCTCTGACCACCACCAGCAGGCAATGTTGGTGAAGAGCTTTGCCCAACAACTGAGACGGTCAGAGTGGGGTTTAAACAGGAAACCTGCCAGTTACAAAACTCCCTAGCTCTCTGCACCAGCATCATTCACATGGAGATGAGATTAGATGTATTTGCAAAGGCATTATGTCATTTAGGCTGTGTCCACAGGATTCTGAGTTTTTTGGGAGACCATAAACAGTCATTTTTCAAACTGGGCCCTGAGTGGAAAAATGTCAACATGCGAGCAATGTCTTTTCTTAAATGATGAAGTCGTAGCTCCATCTCCTGCCCTGTAACATGCATGCACCTCACTCTCTCAGTAACAACAGATATGGTGCTGTTCAGTGTTTCAATCAAGCCCGCTTTACATGGTGTGCCCAACCCTAACCCACATAAAGATCACGTTGAACATGCGTAAACGTTTGTGTATGATCCTCAGCCATATTGCTGTGTTTACATCTCGTCTACATTGTAAACGCATGTCCGGCGTTTTTGTTTGTTTCTGTGGCAGTATCACAGCCCCACCAATGGGCCTGGCACAGCTACTACAGCGTTTTCACTGGTGCTGCGTCTTCTTGTGTGGTCGTACATTTTTCTTTAAATAATCGTTTATAAAACGTACTGTGTTCGCCTTCGTGTGGACAGGGCCTCAGTCAACAGCTTCCCAGACTTAGAATGACCCCTCTGGGTGGACAGAACTTCTGAGAGCCATGGCTGACAATCTTTTTGGGCGCAAGAGAACTGACAGAACCTGGAGCAGAAGTCCAAGATGGTTCAAAGAAAGTAAACAGCATCTGACCCAACTGTGTGCTCTCTTTTATTCTTAGATAAGGCTGTTTTCTAGCGACCATGACGTGGCCAACCTCCAGGGCCTTCCTATTCGAATTTTTTCCAAACTTTCCCTAAAGTTAAAGTAAGTTTTTGGAAAATCCAAGCTATGGATGAAAACCCATGACATTCTTTTCAGAGCGGCAGAATGATATCACTGATAGATACTTTTGATAAAGTTCAATATTTAAGCAGCTTAGGAAAACCTGGGCACCCCAGTTGGGTCCTGACTCCAACCTCTGATCAGAGGATCCAAATGGAGACTGATGTTGACTGTGTCTAATGCTAACTGTGCTAGTCATGCTAATTGCCTATATAAAATGCTAAAGACAGTTTAAAATGTGAACTCCGTAATCCATTTTAGTTTTCTGTCAAAGTAATGGTAACCCTGTTTTACACAGAATCCTGTTTCACAGTGTGATGTCGCCTCTAATCCTCATATATATAAAACCAAGGACTGGTCATGGTTTAAATGTGTGATAATAAATATGTTCTTCTTGAAGATAATTTGGAATCAGCTAAAACTGGTATAGGTCAATAGGTGCATGTTTGGTTTATTGTAACTTTTCCTAACTAGCAACAGGGAAATCTCTGTACTCATAGTGCTAGTGGTGGACTCCCACTTGATCAAAGCACATACAGGTGAAAGAGATCTTTTCATCATGTTTGTAGTATCACATTTGTGTGATACTTTAAAAACGTCCACACCCAAAACTCAAACCAAACAACCTTTATGGCTTCTTTAGTATTTGTTTCCCACAGATAGCAATCCTTTGTTATGTTTTAAGTAAACAAATGTAGTTAACCACAGTATAACTTTCGTTGTTCTGCATGATTAACTCGCGCACACAATATCTTTTAAAGAGACGCCTTCATAAAGCAAGATTATCACAAGGTTTTGACCGCCGCTGTTGCATACGTTCTGTCTGCAGCTCATTCAGAAGTGTTCACGGTGTTCAACTTACCTACATGAATTCATGCTGTTGTTTTACAGTTCGTATGATTTAAATTTGCCATGCTTAAACTGCGGTGCAGTTTCATTTTGAGACCAAGGAAGTTTGACCTGTACTGTTTGGGCCATGCTGATTTTTTAAATGTGAGGATTTATGAACTGTGGATGTTACCTTCATCCCATTCTGAGTTATTATCCAAACAATGCTCCGTGACTTCTTCCAGATTCTAAACAAATCCTTGAGAAGTTTAAAAAGCTGGAACGGGCAACAGTTAAATAATAGCGATGAGCTTCCGCAGACCAGTCACTGACCTGAGAAGGGAAGACATAGTCTGCCACGTCCCAAACCGTCTCTCTCCCGCTCACGTTGGTGTAGCCCACTCCCTTCATTTTGGTGAACACGGAGCTCACTGCAGTGTCTGTGGACTGGTAACCTTTCTCATAGATGAAGACCCACCTTTGAAAGACACAGAGCACACGCTGTCAGTCCCAGAACCTTCACCACTTTCCACTGCAATCCGGCCATCCAACACCATAAGCCAGGGTATATAAATGAGTGATCAAAGGATGACGGTCTGCACAGCCAGCAGCGTGTCTGTCAGGGGCACATGTGCAGCTCATTGTAGGTCAGCTTGCCCTTCCCACCAAAAAGGATAGATCTGACAAACTGTTTCTCAAAATGCAGACATTTCCCAGCCTCAGTTTGTGAAAAAAACAAGCAAGTAACATTCAAGGAAGCTGTTTAAAGAGCGAACGTAGTTCATGCAGAAAGTGAACTTTAGATCTGCAGAAATTAGTAATGAGTGCAAATTATTGCGTGCAAAACGAGATGATACCAGGGAAATCTAATATGACTTTAATAAAGATGCAAGAATGCATGACTAGTCTGCACTTCACATGCTACATTACATGTACAATGGATCAGAAAAAAAAATCATAAAATATTTGAAAAAACTTTGATAAATTATATTTTAAGAGAACCCCATAAAGTTAGATGGCAACCCTCTGTTTGAAAGGCTTTTAGTTAAATTAATAAAGTTTCAAGTCGCTTTGGGTAAGATCATTTACAGAATGTATATATTTAAATAGAACATTATGTCAAAAAAGTCATTTAGTGCCTTAAACTGATTTTCTGTGAAAAAAAATGTATTGCTTTACAAGATCATAGTTTAGTTATTTACATTCCCATGTTCATTTTCTTGGCTTCTGGTGCCTTTTGTTTTTTGCATTGCTAACAATGTGTATTAGCAGTGTAATATTTTTGGATTAAAACACATTAAAACAATGTCTAAATGGTTCATAGCCATCTATGCTCTGAATATATTATTTGATTTGAAAGCAAAAAATTTTGGACCTTTTCAGCCAAAACTCATTTGATGTTGCTATGCTCCCCAAAATTAAATGGTGTTGACAAGTCAACACTCTTAAAGAACAGGTTAATTTGCTCAATGATAGGCTTGTGTTTATATAAAGAATATTAAGCCCTGACTTCATCCAATAAGTGAAAAACACTATTTTAGTGTGTCTTCATGAAAAGGAAAAATGTTTCAAAATCTCAGGCTGTTGTTTCGAGACTCTATTTTGTGCCTAATTAGGCCTAACCAGTTTAGGTTTTACCAACTGAAGTATTTTACATTTGAAACTAGAGATGAGTAAAAATAATACATACTCCTTATATAAGAGTGTGAAAAGGTCCTTAAGTTCAGCATAGAATTGAGAGCTTTGAATTAGATACAAACTTCAGCAGCATTAGTTAGCTGCAGAGTACAGGTGCATATGCTGTGCACCACAAAGTAAAGGGCAGGGGTGTGCAGTCGCGCTCGGGGCCAACTCTGACTGTAGGCAGCATAGGCAAATGCCAGGAGCGCTGCGGATTCAAAGGGCCGCACTCAGGGCAAGTTATTCTCCTTTCATTCTAACAGCCAGCAACAAATACTGATTTATATACTATTATTTTGTGAAATTACCAAAACCCACTAAGACTTATATAAAGCATATTAGTCCCAAGATACTCTTTGAGCAGTACACAGTTTTCTGCTGGCCAGACAGAAAGAGGGCCTGATCTTCAAAGATACCAAATAAGGAATTAAACTGAATTGCGCGCACAGCAAAAAAACTGTGCGAGCAATAAGTGGGCGTGTTGCTCCTGTTCTTCAAAGATTGTGTCCCCAGTGGATAACAAGTGCAAAACAGATTTGGTCCGCCCCATTTAAATGAGTAAATTGGGTGTAAGCTACTACTGGCAGTTCGGGAACTATGGTCAAAGAAAGTGGAAGAACAAATCCTTGACATAATGCCTCCAGACATCCAGGATGTACAAAGCCGTTTTTAATGAATGGAGAATTTCTCCTATCAAGCTTTTTCTTAGAGACAATATTAGTTATTATTTAAAAAAATAAATAAAAACTTTTTTGTCAAAAAGGCCAAAGCTGTCGCTGCTCAGGGAAGAAAGAGAAGCAAAGAAGAGAAGACAAACACAGAGGTGTTTGTTGAAAATCAATACAAAATGTTTTGTTGCTAGCTAGCTTAACTGGAGCAGAAAGTAGTAGAGAGGTCAACAAGTTACATGCAGCAAGTGGACTGTTAGCTAAAGCTAGTTCACTTTGGAGGATAACAGTTATAACTGATTAAATAAATAACATCAGAGGTACTATCAGTGACTTCCACATGAGAGGAAGCTAGAAAGTATTGTAGAAACAGCCTGAACTTTTTGTTTTGCTGCAGATAACAACATCCTATCTGCCTAAGAAGCCAACTGTAATGTTACGTATTTATTGACAAGTTGACATCCATCATTACACCAGAACTTGGTGATATTATCTTCTCATCTGAGGCTGAATGGGGGTTCTAGTGAAGTAGTAGCCCCTCATCATCTCACAAGCACTTCTATTGAAACAAACCGTAATAAAGCCTGTTTCATTCCAAGGCTAATGGTAATTTTGCAACACATTTACATTGATATTTTTGATAAATCTTTATCAGTAATGTGGATATAACAGTGGATAAGGTAAAGGATAATAACAGTGCTAGATCAGTCTTTCAAGTGACACCACTTCACTGTATGTAGTCTTTAAAGCCAGGAAAAACAACACTTTGGCATATGAAGTATCACAATATTATTAACAGCTATGACTACATCTAGTCTTAAATCACTACTTGTTTTAGTCAATGAAAATGGTTACATTTTAAAATTTAAATGCAAATTGAGTTGTTACAGTTCAGCTCAGTTTACTCTTGCTGTTTGTGCAGACACCTCAACCTCAGACCCCAGCAACAACCAGTATGTTCCCCTTTACTTCAGCTGCCTCTGGTGATGCTTTAGTTTAGTTTAAGTTCGTATAGCAGAAGCTTTCACTTGAGTGATCACTGCTCCGAGCCACCAGCAAGTCTTCAAGCTGGTGTTGAGCTGTACAGTGAAACCGCAGAGATAAAAGCAGTCATGTGTGTGTGTGTGTGTGTGCGTGCGTGCGTGCGTCCGTGCTCTGGAAAGCTTCTCGTCAGGATAAAAAGGGATGACTGCCATTGGAAAAGTTTTGGTTTTTAACTGCTTATTCCTGTGCCTCCTTTATATGCAAGGTTTGTGCTGATGAAATCTGCTGATGTCAAGGTTTCAATATTAATGCCAAGATTGTAGACATTTATGATCATTCCCAGCATGTTCTCATTATGTTGCTTCATGTTTACGCATACAGCCAGGAGGGACAGGCAACAGCTGGTACGCACTGGAAAGATATCATATCCACACAGAAATCCTCGGTCCAACATGTAAAGCTATTTTACACTGGGTGTGAATACCAATTACCCCCTGGCATGATGCCCACAGGACAGCGCGTGTCTCATCACATGTTCATTTGTCCTCAGACAGTGAAACGTTACAGAAAAACGTCATTCAAAGCACACAAGGAAATTAGTTCTGCGCTAAAGACTATTAAGAGGGCAAATGGGAAAAAGAACACAACAATGAAAAAATGGAATGAGGGTGGAAGTAATAGAAAGGGGGCTCAGAAAAATATCAATCTAAGTGAGATTTGCGTTTGTGGTGACGGGCAGAGAACATTGAAGCTTCCTGATGTGTGGAGAGCTTTTCTTCTAACCGTTCTGCAGCACTGAGATTCATTTTACAATAGTGAGGAAGACTGATTAAAATGAGGAAAAAAATTATTAAATGCAAACAGAAAAATTATGGACTGGCATTGGATTTAACTTAAAAAAGGCAAAAAGAGACTTAGTTATGAAGAGATGTATCGTTTAGCCGAAAAATATAACTACATCTAATTGATGTACTTTCATTTAAAGGTTATTGGTTGTATGGTTGTGTTCTGATGGCACAGGGGTAGTGCGCAAAGCCCATATATGGAGGCTTTAGTCGTCGATGTCACTGACCCGGCTTCGATTCCAGCCTGAGGTCCTTTGCCACATGTCTTCCTCCCTCTCTCAAACCTCCTTTCCTGTCAGTCTACTGTATAAAAAACAAGCCACTACTGCTGTAAAAACCCAGAAAGTGTTACAAAAAAAGTTATTAGTCATATGGGATTCTTCATGTCTGATTGCTTGTTGAGGCTGGCCTAACGTTAACATGAACATTCCTGACAAGACTGTGTCAGGTTACCAGCTTGACACTGCCCTGACCTGTCTTCGGGATGGCTGAATTCTGAAGAGCAGAAGCAGGACAGCTTTCTAATTACATCTTCTCTGTGGGACATCACTGTCCAGCCTTAATTTGGCCTGATGGCTCCACCAGGCGGGTGACAGAGCGGAAATCAAGCATGGCCAGCCTGGATATCGAAAGACCAAATTGAAACTTTTCCCTCTATTTTCACTCACTTTTCTACCAGCGTGAAATGGGAACCAAAACCAGTTCTCATCTGTTTACAATATGAATCTAAAGGAATGAATATACAGGTGTTGTCAGAATAATTGCATTCAGGCATCCAAAACCAAATCTGTGGTTTAGATGGAAATGATATCTCCACATGTAGTAGTATAGTGGAAAACCAACAGATCCAATGTATGCATGCTGCTGATTCTGTGTAATTAAATCATAAACTGAACGGGGCAGTTCAACATAGGAGTTTGGAGTTAATCAATTTATTCTGTGGAAAAAGTTGGTTTTGAACAGGTGGCCTTTCTATAATAACGAAGGCAGCAGATTTTGTTCATTCTGGTTCTAGCCCTGGTCCCTTTTGAAAACTAAATAAAAGAGGTTATTCCAGATGTTCAGAAGCAAGGTCCACTTCAAGTGAAAAGTTGGTTTTAGAAGGGAAAACATATTACAAAAAAAGTACAGGAAATGCTTGGACGAAATGAAAGTAAAAACCAGAAAGACATGGAAGAAAACAGAAAACGGCCCTTTAAATGGATCATAAATGAGCCAAAGAAGCCAACATACTGACCAGAAGCCCCCCTAAACTTTGATGTAAGAGAACAGGACAACATGTGCAGAAGAGGCTACAAGAACATCCTGACTGACCTAAAGCAAAGCAACTTCTTGCACATTAATAAAAGTGAGGTTGTTCTTTTTGGGTTTAACGACCGCTGACATACGACCCCCAAACACTCGATGCAGACCACTGTGCACTGTGAACCGAGGGGTCTCACATCCAAGGTATCAATGAGCAGTTTGAGTGCATCACAATACTTGAAGAGGTCCCGTGTCCTTCCACTGAAGAGGAAATGTCCTTGAAACAGGTGTTTCAACAAAATCCTGACCTCAAACACACCGGTAAGCAGGAACCCTCTTGGCTGCAGACAAGATTACACCCAATCCCCGGACCTTATTCCAAAACGTGTGAGGTGGCACCAGCCCTTCTGCTTCTGAGGCAAAACCAAGAAACACAGAGGACCTGTGGATTATAGGCCAGTGGTCCTGGGCAGGGATACCTAGCCACAGGTATCAGAATTGATTTCATGCAAAACGGACATGTTTAATGCTCACAAATAAAATCTGATTGTCCCAGGAAAGCTTCAGTTTTCAGTGTCATAGTAGATCTTTGAGTTTGTGCAGGCAGTTCTTTTTTGAACAGAGTAATGTTTGTCTGTCTTCACATTCTGTAGAGAGATGAGTTTAATAATGTTTCCTGTTTATATTTGGAATGATGCTACTTTAAGAATTTTGATCTTCCTCCCATTTCCAAACACATAGTTATTCTTTTAAGACAGCTTTGAGGTGTGTTCTTATTTGGACGGTTTAAAGGCTGCACACTGATGCAGTTGTTGGCTCTGTTGATCCTCTCCTGTGTTTGAAGACCAGCCAGGTTTTTTGTCCCTGTGTGGAGTTTGCAGATTCTCCCCGTGCATGTGTGAGTTCTCCAGCTTCAACCGAAAAACATGCAGGTTAAGTTATTTTGCCACTCAAAATCACGCTTAGGTGTGAGTCTTGCTCTTGACTGGGTCAGCCGCTCGCCTGTTGACCTGTGGGCAGGACTTGTAGTGGCACCAGCTTCTTCACTGCCCTGCTAGGATGGATGGATGGATTGTTTTGATTGTAAACCCTGCAGCGGGGGGGATATTACATCAATTTCTTTCAGAGCTTTATGTTTGGGGGACTGTCAACATCACCCTGAGTAAATAACACATCAGCGGTGCTTGGCAGTGAATTGTGCAGCACTTGATCTTTATCCGTCCTAGCATATGCCTCAGTGTGTTTCATCACACTCAGTCTTGCAGGTTCATAGACACACAATGGCCAAAAAACAAAACGAAACAAACCCTGCAAATCCTGAAACAAGCCAGGCGTAATTTTGAACCACAACCATAGAGGTTGTGCTGCCAATGATTCTAACTGTCAAACAGGAAGAAATAAACACATTAGAGCTCCTATAAAAGGTTCTCACATGTCAAAGCATGTTTGGCAAGGTGAGAGGTGGTTCAGGATACACTGGCGAAAAAACGCGCACTTTTTGTTGTCTGGACTTGTATGAACAGAGTAAATATCTGCCCTGTTACGTCATGATCTTCTGCCACAGCTGTCTGTCAAGGCTCTTCGATTGTTGACAGACTGTTTGCTCTGTCAACAGGATGTGGTGAGTTAAATTATATATTTATTTCCCACATGAACACATTGTACACCTTAAAAAAGAGGTCATTGTTTCAGTTATTTTAGCGACTCAGACCAACAGCTTCAAACCCAAAAGAAGAAAAACACCCCCAGAGGTCCTGCATATACTCCCTTTAGCTCTATTGTTCTGAAGAGCAAAGATAACAGATGACTTTAAGGGTCTTACCCAATGATGTAAACCAGGACCCCCAGCTGGATGAGCCGGCACACCACTCCCACCCTCCTGTTCCTCACCAGCACCTGGCGAGGAGTCTCGTACTCAAAGAAGAAGTCAGACAGGGCACTCGTGATTTGGTTCTTCATTTTTTTCTCACCAGCTGACCCACAGACACAAGGGTCTCTCTTGTCACCTCAATTGCATATAAACAAAAAAAAGCTGTAAAAGAATCCCCCTTCCCTTTCCGAGTTGCCCCTGCCTCTGCTCCTGGCGTGCTGAGACGCTCCTCTGCCTCCTCTCTCCCAATGTGTGACACGCTTCATGAGAAGAAGTGAAGAGTTCCTCCCTCCAGCGTCGCTCTGCTTCCCTCCCTCTCTGCACACAGGGCCGCCGTCTCCTCAGCCACTCATCTTTGTCTATATTTCTATTTTTTTAAACCATCTCTTGTTTCTCTGTGCGTCCTCTGAACTCTAGGGATAGGTTCAAAGGCATTTGTCTGACTTTTTCAAGTTTAGAGTAATCTTGAGCTGCTGCACAGCGCCGGACCTCCTCCTCACTGAGCAATCAAACCTTATCATTTCCACTTCCTGCATGCGCATTAGAGATAGACACAAACACACAGCCCATACATTCAGACTTGTTTTCCTTCCGTCTTGTCACCATTTCCCAGAAGTTAAGCCTTCTTAAGTTCCTATCTCCACTGTGTGTGTGTGAGCGAGTCAGGGGGGAGGTGGTTCTCACTCATCTTTACATTTTTCCAGGAGGTGCGCTTAATTCCTAATCTTTCCTCACAGGGAAAGTGCAGTGGCAGACTTGCAATCATTCTGTTTTTATTTTTATTTTTAAATTGAGTAGGAATATTATACAAAATGTTTCCTGTAAGGATGGCCACCAATCTCTCCCATTTGTGACATTCCCTTGTCTCCAGTCTGGTCATTTGGGCATAATGCTCAAACACCCGTTCTAAATCAGGGTAAAGCCCTGAAACGTGAAAAATATGCCTTTCCAAAATGCCCGGGCGAAAGGCTTTGGCAGGACTATGGCGAATTTACAAGGATTGCAAGAAGGGTTTTATGTCAATCTAAATAATAATCCGAAATTATTAGAGTATTTGGATTCCAGATGCTCTGATAAAAACAATATAATCCTTGGAATCGAGTGCAAATGGTTGTCCTTTAAAGGGACACCGGCAGATAAATGATTCACATCGAGGGCTGAGGCTTGGTTTGGAATTCCTTCATATTCAGCATGTGGTGCTCTGGGCTTACATGACTGCTTTTATCTCTGCGGTAGTTATATTGTGCTTTCATTAAAAAATATTACTTGTAGCATTATGTCAAGGTCAGGATGTGGTGAATTTTGATAATTTTGAATTTTCCAATACAAGACAGACTCCAGTAACCTGCAGAAAAACGTACATGACTCTGCAGTCGTTGGATGCATCAGAGATGGACAGGAAGCTGAGTACAGGGAGCTGGTGGACCGCTTGGTGTCATGGTGTGGATACAATCATCTCATTCTGAATGTGGATAAAACAAGGGAGATGATTATAGATTTCAGGAGAAACCGGAATAGGGCCAACACGATTACCATACTGGGAGCGGAAGTGGAGGTGGTGGAGGAGTAGAAATACCTCGGTGTTCATCTGGAAACAAACTGGACCAGAGACAGAACTGTGAAGCTGTCTACAAGAAAGGACAGAGCTTAGGTCTTTCACCACTTTCAGCAAGATGCTGCAGATCTTTCACAAGTTTGTTGTGGAGAGTGTGATCTCCTCTGCCGTCATCTGCTGGGGTCGCAGCATCAGAGCAACCGACTTGAAGCTTAATGAGTTGATAAAGAAGTCCGGCTCTGTTCTGGGGAAACCTACTAGAACCGCTGGCATTTCCAGAGGTTCTAATAGGATTCTTCTTAAAATGAACATTATGGACAACGCTGAGCATCCTCTTCATCAGACTGTTGTACAACAACAGTGTCTTCAGTCAGAGGCTTCTCCAGACCAGCTGTAAGACATATTGGTACAGGAGATCCTTCCTACCTGCTGCCATCAGCATCTACAGCAACTTGTTGAAGAAACCCCTATGAGGGACACCTGCATTTTATTTTTCTTTGGGATTGATAAAGTATTTTTGAAGTGAAATAACAAATGCGGAGAGACAAAGAGCAAAAAGTAGTCACTGTGGTGACATTTAGTCAATTTAAATAACTATTGAAGTTAAAGTGATGTTTTTAGATGACATTTTAGAAAATATTTCTGCACTTAGAAGATGCAAGTAATTATTGGAGGCTTTCATGAACTACATTTTAATTAACTGGATTTCTCTTTTTTGAATCATAAGATAAGATAAGCTTTATTGATCTCACATTGGAGAAATTCACTTGCCACACATATATACAGTGTATCAAATAAAAAATAAAATAAAAAATAAAAATACAAAGGAAGTAAAGCAGAGATTTGAGATGACTATGTACATTCAGGGTAGCTTATATACAAATACAAATACAAATTGTGCATTAAGGTGGTACCAGGTATAGAACAGTGAGGTAGTGAGATAACTATACAGCTGGAGTCTCTTATTTAACAGGATTATTGCACAGGGTATTGCACAGGTTATTGCACAGGGTATTAGATAGTAATTGCACTCTAGTAATTGCACTCTAGTTATTGCACGGTTATTACAGTTATAGTGCAGCATTGTAAAGTCTGATAGCAGAAGGGATAAATGACCTGGGGTAGCGCTCCTTTTTACAGACAGGATGTCTAAGTCTGTCACTAAAGGAGCTGCTCAGCTCCACTACAGTCTGGTGCAGGGGGTGAAAGGTGTTGTCCATGATGGATGTGAGCTTGGACAACACCCTCCTCTCAGCCACTTCCTCCACCGAGTCCAGAGTGCAGCCCAGGACAGAAGTGGCCTTCCTCACCAGCTTATTCAGCCTCTTTCTGTCCCGCTCTGCGGTGCCTGGGGCCCAGCAGACGACAGCGTAGAGGAGGGCTGAGGCCACCACAGAGTCATAAAAGGTTTTAAGCAGGGGCCTGCTCACACTAAAGCACCTCAGCTTCCTCAGGAGGTGGAGGCGGCTCTGGCCCTTCTTGTACAGAGCGTCGGTGTTATGAGTCCAGTCCAGTTTAAACCCAGGTATTTGAAACTCTCCACAGTTTCTATGTCCTGCCCCTGGATGTTCACGGGGGAGTGAGTTGGGGGTCTGTATAACTGATGATCTTATTTAACTCATGCAGGCTGTAAAATACATTGCCCCCTTTACACATTTCTGCTATGTGTATGTGTATGGGGCTGCTGGGGACCCAAATGCCAACACGAGGACACTGGAGCGGCGTGAAAAAAAAGATGATCTGTTAAGAATAGTGCTGGAGAACCAGATATTCAGCTGGACACAAAGTTACCTTTCTTTTTAAAATGTTTATTGAAAGGATGAGTTGTGGCAGATCGGGCAGGCAAGCAGAACCAGACTGACCAGAACCGAGGAAGAAGGCAGGGACTGATGCAGGCCGAGGAACCACCAGGACAGACAGAGCAAGCAGCTGGATCCCACTAGGAGCAAAATAGACTTGAGCAGCACGCAGACACTGGAACCAAGCATCAGTGGGGATGAGCAAGAGCAGAGGCACAGCGTCCAGGCGTCCTGGCTGAGCACACAGGAACTGGAAGAAATCTTGCCAGCAGTGTACATGAGATGAGGTGAGACAATATGTCAGGAATGAGTTGGCTGAGGCAGGTATACTAGACAGGAGAACAGGTGAGCAGAGTTGACACTAATTAATTGCTGCAGGTAGAGCTGATCAGGAGCTAAATGACTGGTGACTGAGGAGTGGACTGAGCTGACTGGATAGGGACAGATGGCTGTTGGCTGAGGGGAGTGTAAACTAATAAGTCCAGAAAAGTTCAAACAAAGCAAACAAAAACCCAAATCATGACATGATCTCAATGAACAGAGCTTTGTTGAAATTTGTTTGATGATCTAAAATAAGTGTGGCAAAAAAAAAAACAGAAAAGGTCTGTAAGAGGGCAAGTACTTTCCATAGCTCTGTATTTACTGCATTTTTCCCAAACAAAAGAACAGGGTCTGTATTCTAAAAATAAAAAAACCCACAAAAAACACAAAACAAACATGGCAGACAAAAGCTAAAAAACGACCATTGCACTAATCTTTAAAATACACATGAATACTAGCAGTATTCCACTTGATAGTGGATCTGGGGGGGTTTATTTGTAATTTTGACACAGCATTCATCACAAGGTTTTCTCATTGTCTATGTTGTGCCAGTTCAGACGTGACTACTGCATTAATTCGGGACATGACAGACTGCATTTCCCATGAGGCAAGGTGGTCAAAATGGCCACCAACTCCCATCATGCAACTCGGCCCAAAATGGCCGCCGCCCCTAACGACGGACAGAGAGATAACGTTACCAGGGGGAAAGGTATTTATTGCAGCCGAGGACCGAAATCTGCCTTCTTCACTGGCGCGCTGCCAACCGAGAAGACACACAGCTGTTTCACTTCGTTGGGGTAACCCCCACGCCACGTGCTCGATAACTCTTTGCTGGTTCGAAGATTACCGGAGCAAAACTATTCCCTGTGCGGACACAGGAGGTCGACTTAAAAAGGTACTTTTAATTTCCTCTGATCAAGAGACTGGGAGCCGTCATCTCCCGGTGGTCGAAAGAGGACGACGCGTTGTTTGGCCCAACAAGCGTCTGGGAGCCCAGAGAGAGAGAGGAAGACGAAGGAACTCTCTCAGTCCGGTCCCGCTGCAGCCTGCGGACACCTGCGTTCGTCAAGATGCGTTCAGGACGCCGTGTGATCCGGAGCACTCCGGATCGAAGCCGGGACTTTCATTCGGGACCACCTCAAAGTAACGGGGTTCTCCCCTTTTATTTCTTTTCCATCCATAGGATGTTTAGAAGTGCCTGGGCAGACGTTAGAACTTTGTAGGTGTAGGTTAATGCTTTTATTCCACGACGAAGTTGGAATTATTTTGCTGAATATTTTCTTTGTATGTGCATGCGTGATTTTGCTGTGTTGATTGTGGTTTATCTATAACCCCGCCGTGGGTCACTGCTTCAGTTCTTTTCCATCTTCTTCCATGCTTTTCCCCCCCCCTCTCTTTCGCTTCTCCTTATCAGAGAATTTGATCGCTTTGTTTGAATCTTAGTTTGCGGTTTCTCTTTGAACCAGAGCGTAAACCACTCCCTCTCGGAGCGAGGTACCACCTCACATTAGCGTAAGCGCGGTGACATCATTAGGACCTCCCCTCACGCATCACGCAAATTTGCGGAGCATACGTCATCATAGTCGCCATCTTGGGAGGGTGTCGGATGACTGGACTGTAGGTAGCTTAGCTGATAGCTTTATAAGACATCAAAGCGTCCGGTGGGACTCTCAGAGCTGTTCTGTCTGTCAATGCTGCTACGTCAAATGCCAATGTTCTGAGTGTGGTTTAAACAACCGTGAGTTGAACTAAGATTTGCCAATCGCTCATTTTTAATCCATTGTTTATTTTTGTTTTGTTCTTTTATTTCCACCTATATTTTGCATGTGTAGTTTTAGTAGTGAGTAAGAATTCCAAAATCGTTGAATCAGAGAATTACTGTAACAGGGAATTGCTTTTGGTTCAATAAAACCAACGACTGCGGAATAGACATTGTTTTGTGTTCAATCCAATTCACAGTTGCCTGGTTATTCAGAAATCAGAGCTAACCTCCTTTGGAGTTAACATCTGACATTAATACAGAGACAATATCATTGGATGGTGATAAGGGATAAGGATTTAAACTCTAATTGCAGTTACATTGGGGTTCTCACAGCCTGCCGGATAAACCTCGGTCACAAGTCCGACCAGATCATTTATCCCAGCATAAATGAGTTCATAACAGCAAATTAACTAATGCATTAGTGGTATAAATACTTACAAGCTTATAGCTAACATCACCACCATTTGAACTATATTTTGTTATAGCGGAAGTTTGAGTTGAATGATTTATTATTTAAATTATAATACCAAATTATAATTAATAATAATAATAATAAGCATATTCAACCAGCTTCTGGCATAACATCTATTAGCTTAGATCCTTAATTTAGTGATAAACTTTATATTTTGTAGGATCCTTCTGTGTCCTGTTAGACCCCTTGTGTATTTATCTCTGTGGCTCAATCAGAATACTCTTATAGAGTAAGGACTCTTTAGCCAAAGCGGAAGTGCGTCAGCGGTCGCCATGATAAGTGCTAATGATGAGTTAAAGGCTGTCCGAATTTGGCACAGCAGTCCAAAGCTCCTTTCTTCCACATGATAGAGTTCTTACTGTTGACCCCGTGAAAGGTCAAGGAACAGGAGCTAGAAGCTATTATTACGGGTATTTGGATGGAACCTATGTTTCTAAGTAGTCCTTTTCCCTCCCCTGCCCTCATTAGGTCCGTACCTGCCTGCACTGCATTCTTTGGATAGTAATCTGCTTCCCTAGTCACCAATCACCTCCACATCAGCTACCAGTCAGTTTCTTTCTCTTTCTGTAGCTCCTTTCCATTCCAGCCACGTCAGTTTGCCTGTCCGTCTTTGTCTTTCCTCGTCACTGTTGTCTTGCTATTTTTGGCAATGTCATTTTATCTGTTTCCTTTCAGACCTTGTCCATTTATACTTGCCTTTGTTTAATAAATCTTCCCCTTCTATGTGAGTCCAGTTCTCTAGTCTGCATGTGGGTCCAACGCTACCATGAAACCTGACAGACACATACATTCCAACCACAGTTTTTCTACAAAACACACATTTGTGTTAAATTGTTTTTGTTGTTTGACCATAAAGAAATGAGGATTTTGATTACCTTATTTAAAAAAGGACTTTGCATTTATGGAAACTTCTACAAGAAGGTTGGGGAAAAGTACAGGACTCAGTACAGCAGGTTTTTGAGGAAGGAATCAACTTCATTAAAAAGGTCTCAAAAATATGCATATTAGAAATTGTACATAAAGGGTCTCACAGATCAAAATCCAAATTTAAGTTAGGAATTTGATGCTCTTTGTTTGTAATAAAGAGTAAAGAGTGCAACAATATAGCTGAAATGAAATCTTCTCCACTGTGTTCTAGACCTTTCGAAATAAAATCCTAAACACCAATTTGACAAATACTAAATGATTTTTCTGTTGTATCTGTAAAACTTTAGGTTTGAATTCTTGCACTGCACTCCAAAAATTGGCAGATTAACAACAACCCAATGAGTCAAATATGAGTTGATTTAAGACAGGATTGGGCTATTGGTTTGTCTCATTTTACTGGATTAGATTTCCATCTTGTAAATGGGTTACAGTGACCAATGTCTGAAGTGTGAGTTGAAAAGAACCCATAAAGTTACTACTTAAAGGATTTTTGGGTGAAAGCAAATGATTTTACCCATCCACCATCTAAAACATCTTTATCCTTGCTGAGTTGCAGGTTTGTATCTCCTGCTGTAAACAGGTAAGCCACAGGGGACACCCTTTATAAAAACAATTCTAAAATGACAACACTGGTAATGTGAATATTACTCAGTCAGGCTTCAGAGCTCATCATAGCACCGAAAAAGCTCTGGTGAAAGTAACTAATGATATTCTCATGGCATCAGACAATGGACTTGTCAGTACAGTTGATCACAATATTCTCTTAGAAAGACTTGAACATACTGTACGGATTAAGGGAAAAGCATTAGGCTGATTTAAATTCTGTCTGACAGTTTGTTCGTGTCAAAATCTTCAAACTCCACTGTCACTTGTGCAGTACCTCAGGGTTCAGTCCTTGAGCCAATTCTCATATGCTCCTGTTTTTTAAAATGATCAAACAGAATGGGATTCATTTTCACTGTCATGCTGATGACACTCAGCTATATTTATCCATTATTCCTGACAAATCCAATCAGTTACATGGACTACAGGCATGTTTTTTTATTTTATTTTTTTATAGTATCCTGTCTGGCAATATGGCCATAAGAATTGTTGTCTTAATGCCAAAAAAGAGCCCAACAGATTTTACTTTCACTAGTGGAGCCTTACTGCTTTCTACGTAGTGCTCCCATTGATTTATATATGCAAGTAGCTTTATTATAATTTATGCAGGGAATATTTCAAGTTATATGGACATTAAAACAAGAAGGTAGAAGAGAAAAAGGGAGAAAAGGTGAAAGAGAACCAAAAAAGGGAGAGAATGATACAATATCCTCAGTCTGCTTTTTCACCTGCAAAGAGAGATGTAAAAAGAACAGCACAACCAGCCGATAAAGTATTAAAGATTCAATCAACCAAAGCCTTGATACCATCACTGAAGAATATACAGTATTAATCAATATGATATGTATAAATCAGAATCAGAATCAGACATACTTTAAAGTGACAGGAGAAGATAATAATGGGATGGGGGTTTTCTGTATGGAAGTGGAAGTGGAAGTGGAAGTGGAAGCAGGATTACTATTGCAACAACACATTATCAGTAGGGTAAAACTAACCTGTCTCACGATGGTCTAAGTACCTGAATCCAAGCACTTGGAGGTGTTTGTGAGAGTGAGCTGGTGTATGAAAGGTTTATCCATGAGAAAAATGCTCAATGGCGGTTGTAAGGAGCCAAAGACCCGCCCCCAGAGCATCGAGGCAGACGTCAGGGGAAACAAAACCCCAGATGCCCCAAGGGATCCCCACAGCAAAGGTGCCCAAGAGGGGCCAACCCGGGATGTCTGCCTTCCCCAACCAAGGGAAGAGGAGAGACTACAGGCATGTTTAGATGTCATATCAAAGCCTGGATGACTTTAAAATATCCTGCTTTTGAATTCTGACAAGACAGAAGTTGTAATCTTTGGACCAGAGTCCTTAAAAAAATAAACTTCTTAATCAATCTGTAGTGACCGGAAACAGAGGACCCTGAATTCAGCCAGACAAGATCAGAAAGCGTTGAAAAACAGTTTATTGAGACGTAAACTGCTGCAGGTCGAAGGTGAATCACCAGCGTCTGGGACAGGAACCACTGGAAGTGGAGACAGCAGGTTAGTGACCAGAAAGAGGCTTTGAGGGATGTAACAGTCACTGAAACTTCGGTCATTAACCTTCTCACAAGGGTAAGTGAAGGCTACTGTTGGCGTGGAACGTCGCTGGTGAAGCCCAATGCGATCCAGAGTCCGTTCAGGGAAACTTGAAGGATCTGACTCTTGGGACTGGCAGATAATCGGTGGTCGAAAAACAGGCACAGGGTCAGAACTGTGATAGCAGAGTCAGGCTGGATGATCAGGGGGGATAACCACGTCCGAAATCCGAGAGCAGAGCCAGAGTCAGAGCCGGTCAATCAGAAATCCAGAGACAATCCAAGTCAGAAACAGGTAGGTAGGTGGCTGGCTGGCAGGCAGGCAACAGAATACTGGATTAAAATCACCGGTGGCTCGTAATAATCTGGCACTAGTAACTGGTCTGAGCGCTGGTTATATAGTCAGAGGTACAGGTGGATCTGGTGAAGGCTGATGAGAACGGGGTGGAGGTTCTGTCAAATTGGGAATCAGACCAGCACTAGTGCCAAGATCATGACACAATCACTTAATCTAGATAGCATTAAATTGGCCTCTGGTAATAAAATAAAAAAAAACCTTGGTGTCTTTTTTTGTCCAGGACATGTCATTTAAATTCTAATAAACAGTTTTCCAGGGTTTCCTTTTTTCATCTCTGGAATAAAATTAAAAATATTCTGTCAAGGAGTGACACTAAAAAACTAGTCCATGTATGCGTTATTTCAAGGCTGGACTATTGTAATTCTATACTTTCAGGAAGTCCACAAAATGCAGTTCAAAGCCTTCAGCTGATCCAACTGCACTCACCTTAAGAACAGTGTCCAGCATGTTGGCAAATTTTCATCTTTAATCATTGATGTTTTATTATTTTCAGTCCTGCTTTTGTTTCTTTATTTGATTATTAGAGAGTAGACCTCAATGTGTTGAATGATCATTATAGTCCTTGTAATTAATAAATTAACTTGTTTTGATATATATGGAAAACCCAATTCATTCCTTGTTTAACATTTGAAATAAAATAATAATATCCCTCCTTCTTATTGATCGATACAATTGATATGCTACTGTTTAGTCTTCCGGGTGAGTGTTGGCCTAGTAGTTAGAGCAGCGCGCTTGCACTCAGAGAAGGATGCAAGTACCCGGTTCGATCCCCAGCGCCTGCACTCTGGGTCCCTGAGCAAGACCCTTAACCCCAGATTGCTCCCCGGGCGCCGCACATGGCAGCCCACTGCTCCCCAAGGGTGATGGGTTAAAAACAGAGAACAAATTTTGTTGTAATGTATGTTTCAATGTATGTTTCAATGACAATAAAGATGATATTGCTATTACTATTATTATATTATTACTAGACCAGTCTATTTATAGTAGCCTGATGATACAAGACTGATTTTTTTCATATGTTCACAGGAGGATAGAGTAGCCAAAGATTTTAATCAAGTAAAAGTAGCTTGAACATATTTTTTGTCAAGTAGAAGTAAAGAGTTGTCAGTCAAGAAATGACTCAAGTAGGAGTAAAAAAGTATTGTACTGAGTAACTAATCATAACATCTGATTATTTAAAATTTTTAAAACATTTAATTGGACAGACAAAAATATAAGGTTATGTGCAAATTTTGGTATTTTAAAGACAAAAGAAACACTTTTCGAAATCATTGTTTCAACATTAAACTTGAAAGCAATACTTCCAGCAATGAATGTAGTATGTTAGAATTAGAACAGTGCAGCGTACTTCCAATGACAATATCTACAATTTATTGCATTTTTTCTCAAGTAAGAGTAAAAGTACAGTGCTGTAAAAAATACTCCTAAAAGTAAAACATTTTCAGAAAGTTACTCAAGTAAATATAACTAATTACTACCCACCTCCGCATATGTATTAATTTAGTTTAGTGTGATCTGTAAACAACCTTCCTAGCAACAGACTGTTAAAAGCTCTTATTTTTTTCTACCAGTCACATTCACCCATGTGAATCACAATAATAAAAGGCTCACATATTCCTACAGTGATATAATATTTGTAGGCAGCTTGGGGTAGTGTATTGCCCAAGGACATGAGAAACAGCGACTTACTTGATAAGGTTTATTCAAACATCGTGCAGAGCTACAGGATGAGAATGTCATCATCCTGAGGTGTATGAGTTTTTGGGCTTCTTTTATTCCTCTGTTTTTGTGTTTTAGTTTTAAATCTTTTTGTGTATGTTTTAGATTATCTCTGTTTTTCTTCCTTGTGTTTCCCTCTTCTCACATCCTGCTCTATATTCTCCTCTCCTCAGCTCCTCTGCCTTCATTGATGGTCTTCATTTCCCTCCTGATTACTCTCACCTTTGTTGTCATACCTTTCTACCCTCTTCCCCTGTATTCAATCTGGCTGCTTGTCATTGTTCCGTTGCTGGATTCTTCCATTGTAATGTCTGTGTCTTCTCTGTTAAATTTCCATGCCTGAACTCCGTTCCCTGTGCTTTGTTGTGAGTTTTGCCTATAACATCATTAAATCCTTGTCTCCACCATGGGCCTTCCAAGTTCACGTCTGCACTTTGGTCTTGCTAAAGCTTCCCAAAACATGTCGGAGAACAGGACCCACCAATAATAGTTTGACCACATAGGTTATCTCTGTTTCTGGTTCAAAGAGAAAAATACTTAAACAAGACCGAGAGGTGGATCTTTTCAGGCAAAAGATTGTTTTTAAAGAACAGTCTGGCACGATGAATCTGGAGTATGCTGCAACTGTGCTGTCCTCCATCAGCTACTGCGCAGACACAGTCAGGTCAGAAAAATGCTCCCAGGTGTATGCTAACCAGAAGCCTTGGATTCCTCTACAGAACATGAACACTGCCTTTATGTTGGGGGATGGATGTGGAACTGTACAGTGCAGCCAAAAGAAGTATCAAAAAGGCCAATAGAGACTTCAGATACACAATTAAGAATCATCTTGAAAACAAAACCTGTAGTCAGATGTGGCAGTGTCACACAAACGACCCAGGAACAGAGCTGTGGACGGTGATGCTGTGCTCATCACTTATTTTCACACTTAGAAATGAAGACATCAGAGGCAACTGCAGCGCCTTCATCTGAGGGCAGCAGCTGTCTTCTTTGGTGCATGGGACTGTGACATGAATGAAATAAATCCCAGAAGGCAGCAGGACTTATGCTGCAAGGGTGCTGTAGGACTGACAGAGGTCTTAACCCGTCCTTAATTCTGTCCTGCCATGTTATCCTGCATAAAATCTTTACCCATCATCCCCGGCCAAAAAAAAAAAGTTCACTATCGTTACTATCATCATTTTCAGTGATCTACGACTAGGGGCTTTTGCTGCAGTTATCAGGAAGTATTCTTAAGCTGTCCTCCGCAACAGGAAAAAACAAGTCACGGTCATGGGATTTTTTAATCTTTCACTTTTGGTCCCCCCCCTTGCGAGCTAGTGTAGGGATACTGCACCCAATTCCAGCTGCCCCAGCTGAATACCCAAATTAAAACAGATGGGAATGTTGCGGTGAAATAGATATACTGCAGTATCTGGGAGGTGTGCGATCCAAAACAGTTTTGACACCATACAACTCCCCTTCTCATTATAAATAGTGAATTAGGAAATGGTTTTTCACAAGTCCTCACGGTTAATTAGATTCACTAATTTGGATTAGTGTGCTTGGGATCCTTCTCAGAAAAGACCATGATTCTCAACAGGTGTGTCCACTCAGATAAGAATGTTTGTTCAGTGAGCGCTGAAGTGTCACTTTAATCCCAAATTCATGTCCAAATATTGACCAAGAGTACTTTAAAAAAGGCAATGCGTGAACATTGTGAATACTTAGTGAACATTCTTAAGGGTGGGTTAAAATTGGATTTTCATGCACCAATCAGGCATAACATTATGACCACTGAATATAGTAAATGTTATGCCAGAAGATGGTTGAATATGCTTATTATTATTATTAATTATAATTTGGCATTATAATTTAAATAATAAATCATTCAACTCAAAATTCCGCTACAACAAAGTATAGTTCAAATGGTGGTGATGTTAGCTATAAGCTTGTAAGTATTTATACCACTAATGCATTAGTTAATTTGCTGTTATGAACTCATTTATGCTGGGATAAATGATCTGGTCGGACTTGTATGGAAGAAAAATAGTCTCATTGGAATCCACCTTTTTTTAACACCGAATTTTAAACACTGAATTTTTTAACACTGAATTTTAAACATTGAATTTTTTTTTACATTGAATTCCTTACACTGAATTTTAATCTGGTAAAAATTCGCCCTCAAAAATTCAGCTGCAAAAATTCAGCTGAAAAAAATTCAGCGTCAAAAAATTCAGCGTGAAAAAATTCAGCGTCAAAAAATTCAGCGTCAAAAAATTCAGATCCAAATGTGTTGACCTTTTGATGAACTCAAGCCAAAGCAATCTGCACTCGATAGAGTCGAGCAGCTTCTAGCCAATGAAATTAGCCCATTTGGTCACGTGACACAACGGTTGGCCATAAAAGCTTTGTTCTCGGCTGAATGGAGCTGAATGAGGAGTTTCTCTTGTTAAACAGATATGATTACAAACGTCAGGTAGCTACTAATAGACAGCAATTAGAGTTTTTCATCCAATCAGACTGGGTAAAATAACTGAGGCGATCACAGCTAGTGCGGCACCCCTGTCTGCCAAGGCTCTTGGTTTGATCCGGAAGAAGCGGCCGGCGGCAAACTTTTTTTTTTTCTTCTTTTCGGCCAGAGGCAACATGGCGGCGGCCAACTCGGGAAGTTCTTCGGTATGTATACTGTATATTATCTTATATGTATATATTTTATTATATGTATATATTATCTTTAATGTTTGTGCTTTTGAAACTGTGGCTTTGCTTTAAATGCATTGCTCATTTACAGATTTGGTCGTTGCACAATTCTCTGAGGTTTAGCCCACTACAAGCTAGCATCATTCTAATGAATTCACCTGGATATGCTGTGTTTGTGATGATATTAGCTTTGGTAATGAAAATCTTTTTTTTTGCATTTATAAAAATATGCCATTGTGTTGTTAAGTATTTGTTTCCCACATTGTAGCTGACCATACCTTGCTATGTTTACTCACGACATATTTTATTAAGTAGTTAAGAATAATAAATAATATAATAAAAAGAATATTTATTTTGGTTCTGTTTTAGGAGTTACTCCTAAATCATATTCTTGAGAGACTGCGTTCACGCTTGGAGCATTGTCTTGAACACCTTCCCCTGGATCAGGACTTTTTAGATTTCATTTGCACCCAGGAGCTTGTTTTTTTAAATGCTTTGTCCGGTCAGATAGAGGTTTGCCCTCTGATTTTAGATGCAATAAACAATTTGCATACACTCATAAGCAGAGAAAAGGACCAAAGAAATCAGACTACTGCTGTCATTCATTTTGAGCGGGGATCTGCTGGGCGCCACAGAATGGCTCTTTCCCCCCAGTATCTTAACAGTCTTCTAGAACTGAACTTGTCCATCCCAGCCATTGCTAAAATTTTGGGAATGTCTAGAAGCACTGTATTCCGACGCATGGAGGAGTTCAATCTGTCAGTCAAGGCAGTCTACAGCAACATGTCAGATGGAGAATTGGACCAATGCATTACAGACATAAAATCTAGGCAGCCTCACTCTGGGTATCGGATGGTAAAGGCACTTCTTCAGGCCAGAGGACACAGAGTCCAATACCAAAGAGTTCGAGCATCCATGCACCGTGTTGACACAGCTGGTGTTGTGTCAAGGATGGTTTCATTAGGTTGCATCGCTCGACGGGCTTATTCTGTCCCAGGACCACAGTCTCTTATGCATATCGACACAAACCATAAACTGATACGGTAAATAATTTGAGCTTTTTAAGTTAACAATCCTGAGTAGGGCTGGACGATATGGAAAAATCTATATTGATAAAATAGAAATTATATTGATCGATATCGATAATTCAACCAACTTTTTACCAAAACTACAAGATAGAAAAACTTATTCTGTTGAACTTTTTATTGACCCTTTTTTTCTATTATCGATATACGTCTGTTGATCAATATATATTGTAATTGAATTATCGTCCAGCCCTAATCCTGAGCATATTTTCAGTTGTAAATAATTAACACTGTATATATTTTCAGGCTTATTGTTAACTCTATATGCAATTGAGCTAAAATAACTTAGTTTGCATTACCTGCTTTCAAGCAATTTTTAAATAACTTTTCTGTTTTGTTTTCTCGTTCAGCTATAACATTGTCATCTTTGGAGGCATTGATGGCTTTTCTCGTAAGGTATGTTGAGTTGTGCAGTCCAATGAGTTGTTTACATGGATGTCATTCATTACTCTTTTTCTGAGACAGATTATGTATCTTGATGCTGCCACAAACAACCTGGCATCAACAACTCTGGCATTCTTCCAAACATCAATAGAGAGGTTTGGTTTTCCTCTCAGGTAATTACTGATGCATTTCTCACTCTTAGGAATTTTGTCATACACTTTTACTAAAACTATATACTGATATTTAATTAAAGGAGTTGTCTAAAATGATAAAGTATGGCCAATCTCAAACTTTAAATATTTGATTTCCCAGTATGTGTCTCTAATTTTAAAGGTTTGATTGACTTTTTGTGATGTTAAGAAAGATGACTTACTAAATACATTAAACTGGCAATACTGTGGTTTACTTGGATACAAGAGATGGTAAATTATGTTTTATCGCTTTTTTTGATAATAAACCTCAACATTACAGGGATAACAATCTTTCATAATGTTGTTTACTTGTAGTACCAGGATTTAAAACTGAATATCATTATCTAGCAAAAGTCATAATTCTAAAATGTTGTAGTCATGGGGAAAACATTTTTGAAAAGCATATACAACTTTCCAATATATTAGCTAAAAACATATATGTATTGATGTACAGATGTTTTAAAAACATAATCTACATTTTTATTTCACAAAGATGACACTTTCCTGATATTAAAATACTTTTAAATATTTTTACTACCCTTTTAAAGCATTAAAAATAACAACTCTATTAAAATAATTTCTGAAGATCATGTTTATATAATCCAGATATTTCTAATAACATTTCAAAAAAATTATAAAAACAAAAGAACTGGAATTGTTTGTTTTTTTACTTTCTTGGAATGACCATGACCTGGATGACTGAGAATCTTCACCAGCATATTTCTAATGACACTACTTGTCAGAGACAAATAGTTGATATTTTTTGGACCACAAAAAAGATATTCATAAGTTTGTTTTGCAGAATCGTAAAACTGAAAGAAATATACAAAAAAGGCAAAGATAGAGAGCAGGAAGAAAAGAAAAATCAAACTATTATACTGACACATACTGGAAGTTGAATTGATGTGACTTTTTTTGATGCAATGCAGGCCGATCGCAATCACAGATCAAATGGGCTCTTTATTTCCTTGAAACTTAATTTACAAATTGACAAAATTGTTGATACTGCTCTGTTGGTGAGCACAGTGGTTACTGAAATTACTTGAAACTGACAAAAGTAACAGACAATGAAACAGGCCTGGATAAAAAATAGCAGTACATGTATCTTAATATTCAATTAAATTCTATTCAGTTTTATTTATATAGCGCCAATTCATGAAACATGTAATCTCAAGGCACTTTCCAAGTCAAGTTCAATCAGATTATACAGATTGGGTCAGATTATACAGATTGGTCAAAAATTTCCTATATAAGGAAACCAGTTGATTGCATCAAAGTCCCGACAAGCAGCATTCACTCCTGAAGAAGCGTAGAGCCGCAGGGAGAGTCGTCTGCATTGTCCATGGCTTTGCAGCAATCCCTCATATTGAGCAAGCATGAAGCGACAGTGGAAAGCGACATCCTGTGGTGTTTTCCTCATGAGGATCTAGTGTTAAATAATTGACCTGTTTGCGGTCACCCCAGGGTCTTTTATCTGGTAATGTGGTGTTCTTATTGTAGACTTCTGTAGTAGTAGAAATACTCTTCAAACCGTAACTATATTTTGCAATATTTAATCTAAAAGGCAGAGGGATGTTTACTGCTTCAATACTGGTATGTCATACACAAAGCAACAGGTGCCCGAGAGAGTCCTGTTCATTCCTCCCACAGATGTTAAGTAGGACCCCCATTAGGGACGTACACAGTATGATTTCAGTGTTCTGTTCATCACATTGGTGGAGAAGATAATGCTATAATGTAGACGTGTCCTAGCTGACACAGCTTCCCCTAAACAGTCACTCTTTCCAATGCAAGTATGGTAGACTCTGTGCCTCCAGTGTCTGTTTATCTGTGATCTCCATGGTAACCGGTAATGCATGCCAGTTTCTGTATTCACATAATCTCTAACGCTAGTCCTGGTTCTTGTTTTTCCATCTGGAAGCGGTTGATATTCTAAAGATGGCTTTACAACAGCTATATTCTTTGCAACAGTCTCCTACATGTGAGACTTGATGCAAATGGGTTATCCCTGATTATTTTGAGGGTTTCAAGAGTTATAAATGACAAACGCATGATTTAAAACTGCACTAATCCTCAACACGTATAGGCTCTAAATGTGATCAGTCGCGAGTACTGAATTTTTCAAATGCATACCTCACTAAAGATTTCATTGTATATTATTTCAGAATAGAGCGACTATGGAGAGACCTCTGGGTGGCGGTTACATCTGTTTACTATGAGGTTCTTCACAATCTTGAAGATGAGGGATTTCTCGACATCTCAAATGCTGCACACCTCTTCTGCTGTCACTATGTGTTTCTGCCTCGCCTTCAGGAGGATTTGAATACGTTTTGCAGTGGTTGGGACAACCATCCACTAAGAACAGAAACCAACATGAGCCCCAATCAGTTGTGGGTGTTGGGTCACACTTTCCACCCTGTTCCTGAACCAGAAAACACACAGGTAAAGATGCTCATTTTAGCATTTAAGATTTCCCATTCACACTTATTCCTTCCCTTTTTTATTGCAGGGGGTCCAGATTCCAGACATTGAGTGGGAGGACAGTGGCCTTTCTTGCCAGAACCAGTCGACTATTGTTGTTCCAAACATCGACTGTCCATTGACTGAGGAACAAATGGCAAGTTTACAGGAAGTGGTAAATCCAAGAGCTGCATCCCAGTCCTTTGGCTCAGACATCTACATTGCAGCTGTTCAGTTTTGTGAGCAATTCTTTTAAATGGGCTATGTCAACTTATCTGTAAATAATGCCAACAGATTTTTTTATGTAAATACTTTATCATTTGAAGAGGAAAATTAGAAAACTGTTGATCTAATCTCATTTGGCAAATTTGAAATGCTTGGGTTAAAAGATTGAAAATGTATACATAACATTCAAATGTAAAAGTAGAACCCTAGGAAGAAACGTGTTGTAATAAAAAACTTCCATGCAAATCTGCTTGTTTATTTTAGTCAAAATGCATGTGAATCTTTGGCAAAGGAAAGTTAACATTGTCACAAATTAAATAAATTTTCTTCTTCCAGTTTAACATATACAGGAGGAACACATCGAACTTCATATTTAAATTCCAAACCTTGAACAACTTAGACTCAATTTTATGCAGTGGAAGATCCAACAATCAAATAAGACCAAACCCCGCATAGCAGGTTTCAATGCAGGCCAGGAGTTCACCCTTAAAGGTCGAGTAGTCCTTATAATGGAGTGGAAGGCGTAGAGTCTCGTAGCAGGTGGCAGCAGTGGGATACCTTCCATCTACTATCTCCACGGTTAGACTTTTTGGCAGAATCTCCCATCCAGTCCAGAATTTTGTAAGATTGTGGAGTTCACTTGATGTTGCTGTGGAGAAAAGCATATGCTTAATATTAAACAAAAGTTAAATTTGAGGATTTTCCAGGTGCATCAGTGGCTCAGCCTGGAGCGAGAGAAAGAGATGCTCAGATAGGCCACACCTCCACAACCTGAAACGTCTCTGAAGCGGCTGTATTCACGGACTAAACTCTGATAATCTACGTGTGTGTGTTCTCACTTTGTTTATTTCATGCACTAGTTTCTTAATCTGAGTCTGACTCACAATTTACGTCGCAAAATACAAACACTAAGAACTTTAATTTGTGTCCGATGACGAGCGAGAGAGACAGAACTTTGGTAAAGCAGACCACAGTAACAATAACTGAGCACTCCATAAAGATGTTATTAATAAGAGAAATTTTTTTTTTTTTTTTACAGCGGTTACATTCAGCAGGTAGACACGCCCGTGGCAACACCTCAGCTCCCCTACGTATTGCAGCTTTGTGCGTGAGCATAGTCAAGAAATTGCGCCTACCACTAATATCCCCCCAGCAGCAGTGCAGGCTGCAGCTGGGTGCGGGCGAGTCATGCGCGTCAGTGCTGGTAAAGGTTCATAGTCAAGGCACCATGAGCAGCTGTTTGTAGGCGCTGCGCGATCAAAAGAGAGACTGTCACTCAATTTAATTTTGTAAGTAAAACTTTCAGCCCGAATTCAATTTTCCCTCTGCTGATGAACACGACGTGAGGCGAGGAAGGAGATGGAGAGACATTTGTCTTCTCCTAGATCCGTTGCAATTCTCCTCTGTTGCCTCAGATTCCCTGGTTTCAGCCAATTGAGCATATTTGCGAGAATAAATGAAGTAGAGGCACAAGCTGGGAGCGTATATGAAGCACAATGCGTAGAAGAAGATAACTTCATCTTAAAATGAAGCGTAGAACAAAACTTTTTAAAATAGATTTTCATGTCAATACATTTTATTTATAAAATTTTCAGTTTTGATTTTCACAAAGGAAATGTTTATTTACACGTCTTTATGGTTTTGGGAAAAAACACTGTCAAACCACTATTATAGAGTTCAAGTCGCGCAACCCCTAGTGGCAGCTCGCATACTTTGGGAATCCCTGCCTTAAAACTTGATTGTAACTGATGTTAAATATAGCCCCTTTCCCAATGAAATTAGCAGGCTAAAGTGGGTTTTTCAAAAGCGGTTTCAATCAGCATTATTCCCAATTCTTCCCCACAACAGTATCCCGGACCTGCCTGGTGTGTTCCTTGTTCTTCATGATGCTCTCTGCGTTTTAAACGGACCTTTGAGACTATGACAGAGCAGTTCCATATGAAGACGTGATTACACACAGGTGGATACTATTTATCATCAGTCATTTAGGTAAACATTGGATCATTAAGAGGTCCTCACTGAACTTCTGGAGAGAGTTTGCTGCACTGAAAGTAAAGGGTTTTGATTAATTCTGCATGCCCCAGTTTTCAGTTGTTTATTCTTGAAAAATTTTGAAATATCCAATAAATTACGTTCCACTTCATGGTTTTGTCCCACTTCTTGATTCTTCGCAAAAAAATTATAGTTTTATATCTTTGTTCGAAAAGTTCAAACAGGGCCGGATATTTCTGCAAGGCACCGTAAGATTTCAATAACTTACCATTTAGAATGAACTGCCTGAGATAGCCTGTGATTCTGCATTTTGTTTCAACTGGGCAGTCATCATCATCGCCTTCATCTGGCCATACAATCCTCTGAAGTACGACCTGTGGTCAAAAAAAGAGAAGAGAAATCTAATCTCCAACATTTTTGTACTGCAATCCAAAAACACTGTAAAGGTGAGTTCACATTGTGGCAACAGATTCTACACTTTTGCATGCTCCATACTCTAATGGATCTGCACCTTGTTTGATATTGTGAAACATATTTTGTTTTAAAATACTCCTTTAACAATTTTACAATTCTGGCTTATTCAAAATTGTTACAAAGGTTTCACATTGTATTTGAGGTTTTATACTATGTTAATAAACGAAAGTTCTAAAAAGAAAAAAAAAAGGATCCAACAACTGTCGCTTTGCATCCCCTGCAGGTTTCGTGTCGCTCTAGCTTCGCTAGACTGCAAAAACAGCAAGTTTTGCATCGCTAGAACTGCCTCTGTGACCTTGCTTACTAGGGAGCGTCTCCCAGCTCCCGTGTCGCAACTGTTCATAGGGATATCATGCAAATGACACCTTTGCGCTCGGTGTGAACGCACATTAACGCACAACGTAACCTGGCAATGAAAATGAAACTAGAATATGCATTTTTTTAAACAGTCATTATTTGGCTACAACTTATTTTGATATTTTAACGGTTACATGTTTTCTTAGTCCCTAGTACTTTTTTTTCATATCTGGAGTTTTTATTTTATCTCTCCTTGTTTTTGGTTTTAATGGCCCTGTTTGCAAAATCTTCCATGTTCCTGTGCTCCTCGTGTATCCTTGGAACCCCAGAAAGGCAGTTTTTTTAAACTACACATTTTTATTCTACTTAGGTCAAGCCCTGTTAGCCTCAGGGTTATCTTGCTTTAGTTCTATGACAGGGTATGTTAAACAGAAAAAAAATTCCATCAAACAGTTCATAAAGAGTAAGTAGAAATAAAATATATGGAATGGCTGCAATGAGCTGCAGATTTTGGGTTGTGAGGTACATTGTGGGCAAGATGCCTGTGTAAATTCTCCACACAGTCGCTCAGTTCTGAACAAACAAACTGATAGAAGTTTGGTTATCTGCAGTTTAAGTCTGTTTGCTGCTATTGTTGGTAGGTTTTTTTTAGCTACCAAACAACATTTTAAGATCACAGAAAGCAATGAAGTGAACTATGCTTCTCTGCTAGAAACTGTGTGTCCTCTGCAGGGACACTGTCTGACTCTGGATCACAAAAGTTAGGCCTAGTTAAGTGCTTAAAGCATTGATTTTGGTGGAGGTCTAAGCCACACTAGGACTGAGGAAGAGCTAGGTAAGAGATTTTGAGTGGGGACACAAATTTACCTCCGGACTCACTGTGCCAACTTGATTTGGAAAGAGTAAGGGCACCGAATCTGGTCGCTGGGTCAGCAATGTCCACATAGGAGTTTCTTTGAGGCCCCTTCTTAACTGTTTAATTTGCCTCATCACCCTTCCAATGACCTGATAACAAAAGAAAGGAAAATTAAACATCGACACACAAACAATCAACTTAAATTGTATTTCACTCACTGAGTGGTATAATAATTTTTCAAACAGCCATCTTCTGTTGTTCTCAGTCAAGGAAGGGAGGTCCCAAGCATAAGCCAAATCCTGTACACGTGCTCGTTCTGAATCCGAAAGCTGGGATTGCCCTTCAAGCTTTAAAATTGGACATCAGGCGGTCAGACAAAATTGAAAATTACAAAGTTACTTATACACATAATAAAGTGGTGTAAAAAAGGACAACTTAAAGCCTTAAACCATATCTTAATGGCATATGAGTTGCTTGAGAACAATTAAAGGATCAGTGTCGGTTATCCACACACAAATGCCTGACTCATCAAGGCCAATGTATAAATATTAATATAAATTAATATAATATTCAACAATTTCAACATGAATGAAAACATACCAGTCCAATTGTCCCTCTGAGGTCGAGGTCTGGACAGTCCTCAAGTGTAACTGTGGCCGTTTCAGGACTTCCACCAAGTAGGACATGCACAACTGCTGGGCTAAGTCCAGAAAGGCACGGTCCTCCATGCAGAAAGGAGTGTCCGACCATTCTCCCCGCCATAAGGAACATATCACTCTCCACAAGAAAGTGAGATGCTGATGGGACTAAGTGGCCAGGCTCTCCCTCAAAAATTAGGGTAACATCAGAGTTTGCTGTGTGATAAATGAAGAGAAAAGTAAGTTACCACCAAATATCAAATATTAAAAGTTCTGATAAATATTGGAAAAACTAGTGCTGAATGTTATAGAAAAAAGCATATTGATGAGACAGAAATCATGTTGATTGATATGAATAATTATCTAAAAATTTCATATACATTTAGTGCAGCACTGACCATTGTAATATGTTGCTTAATTACCTATTTTAAGATGAACACAAACTCAACTGTTTATTTTGTCTTGTTGCTTTCCTAGCATGTTTGATTTGGTGATAAATTATGCCATGGCCGTGCCAGCCGTTCCTTCGTCACTTTGTCACTGTGTTCAAAGTCCACAATACCTCTGCTTTCGTACCGCCAAACATTGTCCGGAGATTTGTTGCTATCTCACAGCCATCTCCGACATCACTGTCATTGATATCGGAGATGGCTGTGGAGGCATTGCAGAGGTGAGGGTGGAACAGAACTGAGAAATACCTATTTCTGGGTAACTTGATTTGGACGATTTGTGTTTCACCCTACGCATGTGAGTCCACTGCCTTGATTCCAATCCTACTGAGCTTGAATGATTTCTTGCACAAAATACACCGTGCCTCATGTACATTCCCTGGTACTGGTTTTACCCATGCAGAAAACTCTTGGCTGGAGAGCCAATTCTCGTTGAATTTACACTTCCCCATGTTGTCCAGATAAAAAGTGGCGCATCTCCCCATAGATGCGCCACTTTTTCTCTGCAACCGAAGCTGCGGCCGTCCCGGCATAATTGGTTTTGCTATTGGGACAGAACCAATAAAGGGTACAGCGAGCCGTTCGGTGAGTAAAAAAATAATAATTTTTTTTAGTTATTCTAATGTTTGATATGGATTAAAAAAAACTAAATCCTATTTATGAGGTGGGAACAAATTTAAGGCTTATGAATGACTGGTTTAAGACATTTTAATACCAATTAAGGACTTAGTTTTATACTGAAGAATTCAATGCCTTTTGAGACTTTTTAAGGATCTGCATGAACCCTGGTATTGTATCCTAAATATGAACACACCAAAGTTGATGGAAAAACCAGACATCAGCTTCTCCATGCACGTTGATAAGAAAAAGCGCACTACTCCTTGTCCAATGGCCGTATCCCCTGTAAGATCCAAAAAATAATTTACTTAATAAAAATACTGCATAAAATCTATGCGTAGTTGAACATTTTTTTTACCCTCAAGCCTGCACTCCAGAGGACGTGCCCATTCAACATTGGGCCTCTTGTAGAACGAGAGGAGAGCCATGTCTTGTTCAGCCAAACTTCGTCTTAGATCCATTGTGAGCATTAATGGGTCCTCCGTTTCATGTATGCTCAGAGCATTCTTTGCACATTCAGATATGGCCTTTGAAGGATCAGATGTAGTTATCCAGCCTAAAAAAAAGCAATACAGACAGTGAGTGTAGGACAAGGAAAAGAAGAAAAGAACAGCACTTTAACTAAATTTTTGAATCTCAATTACAATATAAGTACAGTGAATGATCCTTTGAATTCTGGGACTTGAAATTTACTACAATAGCTCATAATTTACCAATCAACACTTTCCTTACACAACCTGTACCTAAAACATTGACCTACCATCCCTGACCGTACAAGTTCCAGACGGTCCTGGCATTTCAGCTTGCCCTTCCTCAATGACAGTACTTTCAAGCCCATTTTCATCACTTGTGCTGCTATCAAGATATGTGTTTTAATTTCAGACAAGGCTTAAAACAAATTAATAATAAAAATGTGGATTCTTTAATGTTGTTAAATACATTTCTCCACATGAAGAGGCATGCAACTCAATCACATCTGTGGGAAAGGTAGCTGTGCAGACAGGGCACGGCTGCGTTGGAGCTGTTGTGCAATAAATTTAAAAGGGATAACAGTTTTTTTTGTTTGTTTACAAATTTCATATGAATTTTAATAATATAAAGAAATGTTTGGATAGTACGATATCAGTAAAGTGTAAATACACTTACATTTCTTCTCTGTAGGTTCATCACCATCGGAACTAATCAGGTACAGTTGTGTTCGAAATAATAGCAGTACCTTTAGAAAAATGAGTAAATGTCAAAATTCTTCAAAGAAATTGTACTTTAATGAACACAGATACATTGGGGACACAGTACATTCTATTCCAAAGCAAAACAATTGCGCAAAGTCATCAAAACTTAAATAATAATAATAATATTTCAAATAAAGTAAGAAATGGCATGTTCAAAAGAATAGCAGTGTTGCCATCTTTCCTTGGAAACTCAAAAATGTACTGTACAAACAAAGAAATTCTTGATAAGTGAACCTAGCTGAGTATCCTAAACTAATATTTTGTTGCAAAACCACGGTTTCTGATGACTGCTTCACATCTGTGGTGCATGGAGTCAACCAACTTCTGGCATCGTTCCACAGGTATTGCAGCCCAGGATAATTGCACTGTATTCCACAATTCCTCAGCGTTTCTTGGTTTTGCCTCATGCACTGCACTTTTTATGTCAGCCCACAAGTTTTCAATGGGATTAAGGTCCGGGGATTGTGCTGGCCACTCCCTCAGTTGAATCTTGTTCATCTGGAACCATGCTTTTGCTCGCTTGCTGGTGTGTTTGGGGTCATTATCCTGTTGAAAGGTCCACCTCAAAGGCATTTCCTCCTCAGCATATGGCAGCATGACCTCTTCCAGGATCCTGATGTACTGGAACTGATCCATGATCCCTTGTATGCGGTGAATCGGACCAACACCATAGTATGAAAAACATCCCCATATCATGATGCTTGCACCACCATGCTTAATGGTCTTCGGTGAGTACTGTGGCTTGAATTCTGTGTTTGCAGGGCGTCTGACATACTGCCTGTGACCCTTAGACCCAAAAAGAACAATCTTGCTTTCATCTGTCCACAAGATATTATGCCATTTCTTTTCAGGCCAGTCAATGTGCTCTTTGGCAAATTGTAAACGCTTCTGCACATGTCTTTTTCTCAGCAGTGGGACTTTGCGGGGGCTTCTTGCTGGAAGGTTAACCTCAGTAAGACGTCTTCTGATTGTCACAGTACTCACTGTCAACTGAAGGTCTTGCTTGATCCTCTTGGATCCCATCATTGGCTGAGTCTTCGCCAGTTTGGCTATTCTTCTGTCCATTCGAGGGGTTGTCTTTCTTTTTCTTCCTCGTTTTTCAGTTTTTTGCTCCCATTTCAGGGCATTTGAGATCATTTTAGCTGAACAGCCAATGATTTTCTGCACCTCTTTGTATGTTTTCCCTTCTTTAATCAATTTTTTTATTAGGAAACGCTCATCTTCAGAACAGTGTTTTGAACGACCCATTTTCCTTGTTTTTTCAGGACAAATGCACAGCCAGCATGCCAGTTGTCTTGATCCTTAAATACGGATCACCTGTTAACACCCTTTTTTCCCAGAATACCCTCCCTAATTGATGCCCTCTCTAATTGAACTCACCACTGCTATTTTTTTGAACACACCCTTTTCAGTTAATCATTCAATTTCACAGAATCCACAGTATGCATGGCTGTCCTGTTGGGTTTGTTGGTTTTCTATACCTTTATTTTACCCCCCAGAAACTTATCTGGGGTAAAGAGTTTGAAATGTTAATAACACCAGTGATTTTCTTGCTGCTGTTGAGGCACTGCTATTATTTCGAACACAACTGTAACTTTCAATGGAAGTTTCCAAGGGAGGACAGAACTTTAAATGTTCTGTAAGAAGCTGCAACGGAACCCCTAATCCACACTTTTGGCATTTTGCTTTTGGCATGCTACTGAAGGATTCATCGTTTAGTGGTAGAGGGTCAAGGCTTAGCTCCTCTTGAATAGGGGCGATAAATATATTTTTACCAACCCGACCGGCAACCTTGAGTATCTTCCCAGTGTATCCAATGTCATCAGGCGGAACCAGAGAAAGCTTTCGGCTCCCCCATCCACCTGTATCAAATATTGCAAAGCAAAACAAACTTTAATTTTCAGAGGGCTGAAATCCAGGATAAGAGATAAAGTCATGCTTGATCAGAGAATCCTGGTTTCATCTGTTACACAAAGGCCAATCCAGCCTCAGTAGGTGTGACTATACCAACGCAGGACCAGGACAGGCCTGTACCGTGCTGGGTAAGCGCTTCGAAAGAAGCACTTTCAAAAACACAAATGTTGGGAGCGGTGACCGCGTAAAGGCGAGCTGTTCCGGTATCTACTCTGTTTTAATTAACAGAATAGATAGCGTTTGTGTCGGCCGAGTTATCACATAAAGGTGGGCTTGTTTTTTTGGCTAGCGGTGTATCGCTAGCATAAGAGTCCGGTTAACGTGTTGTGGCGAACGGACTTAATATAATTTAAGAGCTAACGTGTAACGACGAGCTCCGTGTTTGTCTATTGTCATGGCTGCGGCTCCTACCACTGCCAAAGGGTCGGAACCGAAAGTTAAAGAGGTTGTACCCCGCCCGTGCCCAGCTTCATGCGCTGCATGTATCTCGGGGCGGGACCCTCATCCGATGTGCATAGCATGCATTGGCGCTAAACACGCCCAGGCATCGCTGGCTGACCCTCAGGGATGCCAGCACTGTGCGTCGATGCCGGAAAAGATCCTGGAGAGGCGGCTGAGGGTGGCTGTGGCTAACAGCCAGGACCCGTGCCTCTCCTCACCGTCAGCCGTTGCGGCAGCGGGTGAAAACCATCAGCCGCGAGCTTCTAAGAGCTGGGCGGACATGATGGAGGAGGAGTACCCGCCCATGCCTCCCCTGTTTGAGGGCCTTACTGACAACGGGAAACTCGATGCAGGCATCGACGAAACGGAGGGTGACGCTAACTCCGACCTCCCCGAACTAGAGGACATGGAGGAGGAGGATGACTTGACCTTCCCGGGTCTACCCTCCAGGCCACCAAGCGGGCCAGAAGTCACCTCCCCGGGGGACAATGACCTGTACGATGTGTGCAGACGGGCGACTTTAAAGCTTAACATCCCCTGGCCAGCAGCTCAGGATGCAGGAGGAGCAGAACGGGACCTGTATGATCGTAAAAGGCTTCCACCTGCTGTACCATCAGCAAAGCAGCTTTTACCAGCCGTTCCTGCTTGCATGAGAGACATGAGCCGTTTCTGGTCCAGCCCATTTAAGAGCAAGCTTCCCACCAAGGGCTTCTCTAAGATGGAGATACAGGGTATGGGTGAACTGGGGCTGGTCGAACCCCTAGCAGTGGAGCCTTCAGTGGCTTACAGAAAACAGGAGGGAGAGGCTTTTAACCTTTGTTTGCCTCGCAAGCCCAGCCAAACTCCCCCACATGGTCCTAGGCCTGGTTTTGCTCCTGCTGCTGTGAGAGTGCGGCAAAGTGGGGCCAGGACTTCAAGGAGACCTTCTACACAACCTGCCCAGCAGAGCAAATCGGAGAACCCACGACCATGGGGGAAGCACTCTTTTGCAGCAGCCGCTGCAAAAAAATCGTCCATCCCACCCCGGGGAGAGCAAGAAGAAGCGGGCCACCTAACCCCTCTGTTGACAGCCTCCCCTCTGAAGAGAAGGTTTCCAGGCACCACCAGAGCAAACTTCGCCCAGGGTTCAGATGCTCCTGTAGTTCCCAGTTCACCAGGAGTTATATTAAGTTCTCCCTCTCATGTTCAGAGAGAAGACATTTTGGGGCAGATGACACAGTGTCACCAAGCACTCAGCTGTGCCCTGTTGCACAATGTTTTGTTCCGGGGAATCAGAAAAAATAAACATAGCTTTTCTGCAGCCAGGCATGTTGCCAAGGGCAGAAAGCATGCAATCCGGGAGTGGGCCATGTCTCCCATAGTGAAACACCGAGCGAAGTTAGAAAAAGAACGTTGGGTTACTTAACATAATCCTTGGTTTTTTGATAACAGAGTGACGTGTTTCACCAACACATCCCTTCTTGCATGGTCACGGAAAGAAACCTGCCTAGAATGAGTTGAGGCGGGCAGGTTGGCCGTGATATAGTTGGTGGGTGGAGCCACGGTCACGGCTCAACCTGTCTGTCACAGACAGACGTGATGTCATTGGAGTTTCCGTAGTTGGTCACGTCAAGGCGATTCCCATAGTGAAACACCTCACTCTGTTATCAAAGAACCAGGGATTACGTTAAGTAACCCAACGTTACTAAACAAATGTAATAAATTTAACTTCACAACTATTCAGCAGTAGGAAGTCACAATTATGAGATTAATGGAAAAAAGTACAGCATTAGATGAAACTGAACTTGTCCAAATACTTCTTAAAAGATATCAAGCAAAGTGCCACATTTATAAAAACAAAATTCATCTTTGCACATTTCTGACATTTAAGACTTTATACTCACCCCCAGATTTGAACAGCAGCCAGCCACCTGTAACCTCCTTCAGTTTTGGAAATAAAATATTCAGGGCAT
Organism: Fundulus diaphanus; assembly: GCA_037039145.1. NCBI lineage: Eukaryota > Metazoa > Chordata > Actinopteri > Cyprinodontiformes > Fundulidae > Fundulus > Fundulus diaphanus. Next base: position 16,275,506 of record CM073136.1, on the reverse strand, counting down.
CATTTAACTAAAATAAATAAAGATAAAAGCTTTTAGAGTCTAAGTAAATCAAAACAAAGTATAAAAATCACATTTAACATTTACCATTTATTATATCCCCACATAAATAAATATCAGTATTTAATGTGTTATTCAAACTAAACTTTATAGTTCTGTTCTAATCATTAAAAGTAAAGATCTAATCTAAATCTAATTGGTTATTTGATGTAAAGGGCAGCAGTGAACTATAATGCTGATCCTATTTCAATCAAAAATACTTTAATAATCCCAGAGGGAAATAATTTTCATTATATGCTCCAGATATTCATCTTGTTTGTAAGGGACCGTACGTTTCCCATAACAGTGGAGAAACACCGCTTAAATATTCGCCTCTCAATAAGCCCCTCTCGTCTCGACCCTCCTTTCTTTCCCCGATGTTGCTTTCCTCCTCTGTAACCTCAGTGAGTTTTCCTCCAGAGTTCGGGTGGTATTTCAGCTGGTCTGGCCACAACTCCGGCCGGTATTAGTGCAATCAGTCTTTCTCCGGAGTAAACAAAGGCAGCATGTCCCGGTTGGAGTGGGATGATAAAAACAACTCGGGGAAAAAAAAGCACGAAAACTCTCTGAAAATTACCTCGTTAGAGAGCACAAAACTCCAGAGTTACCAGGAAAAAACAAGAGCAATAAAGAGAAAACAAAAGCAAGTTTTGTTGTAGTGAGTAGTAGAAATGTGTTCATACCTCTTCATGCGTTGTACTTTCGTCAAGACATATTGTCCTTTTACCCATCCCTGCCTGTGCGTGCATGTATTTCTCATGCTCATCTGGGGTTTTCTCCATTTGTTTTGGGAGCAGATAGAAAACAAGTTCAAGAGGTTTAGCCTTCTTGGCAGGCACAAGAGATGTAGCAGGGAATCGTCTTTTTCCTCTCCCTCTTGAGAAAATACCAGGAAAGGACCTGCCAGGATAAATAAATAAATGGTTGCTGTCTAATAATAAAAATAGTATACAGCAGGTAAAATGTCAAGCTGCTTTGTAATTTCAGGCATCTGCAAAGCTTTTACTTTACTTTAGGGTACTTTCCAAAGTCTTTACCTGGTCATTTCTTGTTGAATGGATGCTCTTTCAGGATTAATTGAACTGCTACTGTGGCACTGGGCACCTTGGCTCTGTTCTCTGCAACATGTTGTAAAAGTCCATTTCTAAATCATAATAAAGTTTAATGACTTAAGTATTAGGCAATGAGTTCTGCTTAAGTAAACCTTGTATTTTGATTCATCACAGCATGGGTTCTGGTAGATGATGTCACCAACTGCAGCAAGTGTCTTGCAGACTGAACAATTTCATCTTGGCTAACCTAAAACAAATCCATACAGAAGATAATTACATTTATTTACAGAATAAGAACTCCTTTATTGTCCCGCAATGGGTGAAATTCAGCAAAATAGAATATAGCAATGCTTAAGAAAACATAAACTATAAATTAATTTATATATTATTTTAACCTTATAATAGTTTGATTTGGAAAAAAAAAATTATGTGTATTTGGTCTAATCATCATACCAGTGGCCTTCTTCTGATCTTTGGTAAACAATATGACAAATGTATTTTCTATACTCAAGTATTAAATTCTCCTATCTTTTTTTAAAGGAGCAATAAGCGAAATTTCATTATTTAAGAACTTAAGATATAGTTTTGTGAATAACTTCAGATATGTTTTTTGATGGACTACGATTAAACCTCAAACATCTCACTCTGTTGTTCTCCGATGTTTTGTTTACACACCCGGGCTTGCTGTTCAAGTTCACGTGCGTGCCAGACGCCACTCAGGGCATTACCAACTCCCTGCATATAAAATGCAAAAGCCAGGTACAAAATGGTGGAGAACATTCCCATCAGATAAAAACTTTCACTTGATAACAGGATTGTAAAGTTCTGAGTTATGTGCGTCTTCATTTAAAATGTTTCTCTGAAATGGAAAGGCTGTGTCTTTGTCCTTTATGATTATGCCAATAGAAGGCAACGGAAGGGAAAGGAAGTTCTGGATTGCAGTTAGAGTGGAGGGAGGCGTGGCTTGTCACACGTTTTGTTTTGATCTACAGATAGTGCTGAGGCATCACTCCATGGTGAAATATCACTCCTTTAATGTGAATTTTTTTTTATTCCTCCCTCACCTCAGGTGCCTGTTTTGTATAGTAAAAGACCTTGTATAATAAAATGTTTGGTTATTTGTTTTTGCACAATTAACACACAATTGACATGCCTATTTTCTCACCTAATATGATTTTAACCAGACAGTTTTATTTACATTAACATTATGGAGAATTACTATTATACAATAATTATAAGGTTATGTGCAGAATAAGCTGGGTTATAAATACATGTAGTTCACTGTTCACATGACAAATAAAAAATACAAATTTAAAATAATTATGTCTTCCACAGAAATTAATTCTGTTTCATCAGTCTTAACATTTACAGCACCATTTTTTTTAAAGTAATTTAAAACTTAGATCAACTCTATCATTTAACTAATTTTCCATTTGATACCAGATACAACAAAAAATACTAAATCCCATTGTCTACACGTTTATTATTATTATTATTATTATTATTATTATTTTAAATACAGTGTTGTCTAGCTTTCCATTCCTTGTAAATACGATTTTCATTACCAAAGCTAATATCATCACAAACACAGCATATCCAGGTGAATTCATTAGAATGATGCTAGCTTGTAGTGGGCTAAACCTCAGAGAATTGTGCAACGACCAAATCTGTAAATGAGCAATGCATTTAAAGCAAAGCCACAGTTTCAAAAGCACAAACATTAAAGATAATATATACATATAATAAAATATATACATATAAGATAATATACAGTATACATACCGAAGAACTTCCCGAGTTGGCCGCCGCCATGTTGCCTCTGGCCGAAAAGAAGAAAAAAAAAAAGTTTGCCGCCGGCCGCTTCTTCCGGATCAAACCAAGAGCCTTGGCAGACAGGGGTGCCGCACTAGCTGTGATCGCCTCAGTTATTTTACCCAGTCTGATTGGATGAAAAACTAATTGCTGTCTATTAGTAGCTACCTGACGTTTGTAATCATATCTGTTTAACAAGAGAAACTCCTCATTCAGCTCCATTCAGCCGAGAACAAAGCTTTTATGGCCAACCGTTGTGTCACGTGACCAAATGGGCTAATTTCATTGGCTAGAAGCTGCTCGACTCTATCGAGTGCAGATTGCTTTGGCTTGAGTTCATCAAAAGGTCAACACATTTGGATCTGAATTTTTTGACGCTGAATTTTTTGACGCTGAATTTTTTCACGCTGAATTTTTTGACGCTGAATTTTTTTCAGCTGAATTTTTGCAGCTGAATTTTTGAGGGCGAATTTTTACCAGATTAAAATTCAGTGTAAGGAATTCAATGTAAAAAAAAATTCAATGTTTAAAATTCAGTGTTAAAAAAAAGGTGGATTCCAATGAGACTATTTTTCTTCCATAGACTTGTGACCGACGAGGTTTATCCGGCAGCTGTGAGAACCCCAATGTAACTGCAATTAGAGTTTAAATCCTTATTCGTCTATCACCATCCAATGATATTGTCTCTGTATTAATGTCAGATGTTAACTCCAAAGGAGGTTAGCTCTGATTTCTGAATAACCAGGCAACTGTGAATTGGATTGAACACAAAACAATGTCTATTCCGCAGTCGTTGGTTTTATTGAACCAAAAGCAATTTCCTGTTACAGTAATTCTCTGATTCAACCACTTTGGAATTCTTACTCACTACTGGATCTAAAACATGCAAAATATATATGTGGGAATAAAAGAACAAAGCAAAAATAAACAATGGATTAAAATGAGCGGTTAGCAGATCTCAACTCAACTCACAGTGGTTTAACACCGCCCTCAAAACACCGGCATTTGACGTATCAGCATTGACAGACAGAACAGCTTCTGGAATCTCACTGGACGCTTTGATGTCTTACAAAAGCTAGGTCAGTTAAGATCCCTACAGTTCAGGTACACGTCACCCTCCCAAGATGGCTGCTACGATGACGTATGGTCTACCAATTTACGTGAAGCGTGAGGGGAGGTCCTAATGACGTAACCACGCTTACGCTGATGGGGTAATGCCTCGCTTCGAGAGGGCGCGGCTAACTGGGAGTTTAAAGCAAAAGCCGCGGAATGAGCTCGGACAAAGAGATTAAACTGATAAGAAGAAGCGAAAAGAGAGAGGGGGGGAAAGCAGGGAAGAAGATGGAACAGAACTGAAGCAATGACCCACGGCGGGGTTATTGATGAATCACAAATCAACACAGCAAAATCAAAATGTAAAAATGCATGCACATACAAAGAAAATATTCAGCAAAATAATTCCAACTTCGTCGTGGAATAAAAGCATTAACCTAAGCCTACAAATTTCTACGTCTGCCCAGGCACTTCTAAACACCCTGTTGGTGAGACAGAAATAAAAGGGGAGAACCCGTTACTTTGAGGTGCCTCGGGGCTGGTCCGGAGTGAAAGTCCCGGCCTCGGTCCGGAGCGCTCCGGATCACGCGACGTCCTGAACGCGTCTTGACGACCGCAGGTGTCCGCAGGCTGCAGCGGGGGCCAGACTGAGAGAGTTCCTTCGTCTTTCTCTCTCTCTCTGGGCTCCTAGACGCTTGTTGGGCCAAACAACGCGTCGTCCTCTCTCGATCACTGGGAGATAAGGCGGCTTCCAGTATTTGATCAGAGGGAATTAAAGGTACCTTTTTGAGTCGACCTCCTGTGTGAAAAGCAGGGAACAACGTTGCGTCGAAAAATCTCGGTCCAGCGAGAAACTCGAGCACGTGGCGTGTGGGTAATTAATCCACGGAGTACAGCTGTATGTCTCCTCAGCTTGGCAGCGAGCCAGGGAAGAAGACCGATTGCGAGGTGCAACCGAGTTTTATCAACTTTACCCCAGCAACGTTATCGGTTGCTAGGGCGCCGGCCATTTTGGGCCGCGTTGCATGATGGGAGTTGGTGGCCATTTTGACCACCTTGCATCATGGGAAATGCAGTCCGTCATGTCCCGAATTAACGCAGGTTTGTCACGTCCTGACATGGCACAACACTACTGATTATCGATAATCAGTAGTATAGTCAGTAATCAGTCATAGTCATTGTGAAAAGATCTCTTCATGATGACACCTGTTAATGGGTGGAATATATTAGGTAGCAAGAACATTCTGTGCTCAAAGTTGATGTGTATGAAGTACACAAGCATGGTGGGCAAGCATAAGGATTTGAGCAATTTTGACAAAGGTCAAATAGTGATGGTTAGACAACATGTCAGAGGGGCAGCTTTTGTAGGATGTTCCTGATCAGTATCTATTAGCAAGGTTTTGATAGTTTTGCAGTTTTCACTAGTTTTTGTTTTTATTTAGTTTTGACTTTAGATTTTCAATTCTGGTTTGGTTTTAATTCATTTTAGCATTTGTATGCTTAGTTTGGTTTTTATTAGTTTCTCTTATAGTTTTTGGCAGGTAGAATTTAGCCATCTTTAAGTGATACGGGTTGTGCATGCTCCTTTTCACAATAAGCTAGGCTAGCAGTCTTGTGCAAGCTTTTCAAGTCTTTAAGGTACGTGGGCTTTTTCCCCCTTTAATAATTTCCCACATTCTTTATCTCATTCCATTAAAAAAACAGTTGCTTTTATCTAAAATGCGATCATATTCGAAGTAATCCCAAAGAACGCAAAACGTC